>CAUYPK010118950.1:0-24353 GCA_963574355.1 Loris lydekkerianus
ACACCTGTGGTGCATCTTACAAGGTACATGTGAAACTTAGTAAATGTAGAATATAAATGTCTTAACACAATAACTAAGAAAATGCCAGAAAGGCTATGTTAACCAGTGTGATGAAAATGTGTCAAACGGTCTATAAAACCAGAGTATGGTGCCCCATGATCGCATTAATGTACACAGCTATGATTTAATAATAATAAAAAAAGAAAAGAAAGATAACTAAGTTAAAATGATTGATTTGTTAATTTGCTTCACTACTATAATCATTTCACTATTTATATGCATCACAATATATAACATTGTGTTATATACCTCAAAAATATACAATGTAGTTTACTTATTTAGAGACAGAGTCTTCCTTTGTCACTGCAGCAAGAGTGTAGTGGCTCATCATAGTTCACTGGTAACTCAAACTCCTAGGTTCAAGTGCTCCTCCTGCCTCAGCCTCCCAAGTAGTATGTCTATAGGTGCTTGCCACGATGCCCGGCTAATTTTTTTCTATTTTTAATACAGACTCCATCTCGCTCTTGTTCAGGTTTGTCTCAAACCTTGACCTCCAGTGATCCTCCCCTCCTGCCTTGGTATCCCAATAAAATTAATTGTTTTAAAAAGACAACTAGGCAAAGTAGCTCATGCCTATAATCCTAGCACTCTGGGAGGATGAGGCAGGTAGACAGCTTGAGCTCAGGGGCAAGAAGATCACTTGAGCCCAAGAGTTTGAGGTTCCTGTGAAGTAGGATACCACGGCATTCTACCTAGGGTGACAAAGTGAGACTGTGTCTCTCACTACCCTGATCATGATCAAGAGTCATGATAGGTGCCTGGAGTCCCAGTTACTCGAGAGGCTGAGGCAAGAAGACTGCTGAAGCCCAAGAGTTTGAGGTTTCTATGAGATCTGACACCATGGCACTCTACCAAGGTGACAAATGAGACTCTTATTTAAAAAAAAGTACCAAAGATAACCAGCATTTGTGAGGGTATAGAGAAAAGGGAAGCCTTGTACACTACTGGTAGGAATATAAACTAGTGGAACCATTATGGAAAACAGTGTTGAGGTTCTTAAAACAATTGTAAATAGGGCAGTGCCTGTGGCTCAAGGAGTAGGGCGCCAACCCCATATACTGGGGGTGGTGGGTTCAAGCTGGGCCCCAGCCAAAACTGCAAACAAACAATCAAAAAAAAAAAAAATTGTAAATAGAACTATCATATGACCCAGCAATTCCTCTGCTGGGTCAGTAACCAAAGAACATGAAATCACCACCTCATAAACATGTGTGCATTCCCATGTTCACTGTAGCATTATTCACAATAGCCAAGATAGGGAAACAGATTAATCTAAGTGTCCACTAAAGTATGATAGATATACCCCCCCCACAAAGGAATATTATTCACCCTGAAAAAACAGGGAAATTCTGTTTTGTCATTTGCAAAAATAGGAATCCGGAGGACATTATGCTAAGGGAAATGAGCCAGACAAAGAAAGAAAGATATTGTATGATCTCACTTACATGTGAGATCTAAAAAACAATCTCAACACATAAAAAGAAAAATAGTTTCCATAGTTTCCAGGGACAAGAGGAATGTAAGTCAAAGAATACAAAGTTACAGTTGTGTAGAATGGATAAACTTAGAGACTGAACTTAACAGCATGAGTATTTAAGTAAAAATATTGTATTCTATGCTAGAAATTTGAAAAATGGGTAGCTGTGTGATATGATGGATGCTAAATGGCTAGACTACAGTAATCATTTCAACGAGCATATAGCAAAACATGTTGTAAACCTTAAATTATACAATAAAAAGTAATTTTTATCTAATGTAAACCAGTATAGACATGACAGCCAAATTTAAGGCAAGGTCCTTGACTGGATCTTAATAGAAAATAAATGTTAAAAACAAAAGAACTATAAAAAACTGATTTATATATGGAGATATATATGCATATATAATATTATTGTATTAATGTAAACTTTCTTGAGAATGATAATAAAATTGTGCTTAGGATGGACATATATGCCTACGTATTTAAGGGAGAAGTGTCATTATGTCTGCAACATACTTTCAAATGGTTCAGAAAAAGAAAAATCCATCTGTATATTAAAAGAGCAAGCCAGTATGGCAATAATGTTAACAAGTTAGTGAACTTATAATGAAGACTATTAGTGTTCATTATACTATTCTTTTGGGTATTTTTATTTTTGATACAGAGTCTCATTCTGTCACCCTGGGTAGAGTGCTGTGGCATCATCATAGCTCACAGCAACCTTAAACTCGCTTAAGCAATCCTCTTGCCTCAGCTTCTTGAGTTGCTGGGACTACAAGCACCCACCACAACACTCAGCTTTTTTTTTTTTTTTTTTTTTTTCTTCTGTTTTTAGTAGAGAGGGGGTCTCTCTCTTGCTCGGCTGGTCTTGAATTCATGAGCTCAAGTAATTCACTCGCCTCAGCCACCCAAAGGGCTAGGATTGCAGGCATGAACCACTGCACCTAGCCTTATTTCAACTTTTCTTCAGCTTTGACATTTTGGAAAATAAAAAGTGGAAAGAATAATGTAAAGCAGTAACTAGAATTTATAACATGATATGACGCTTCCTTCTCCCAAGAACTCAGTGGTACAAAACAGAGCACCTACCTTTGTGGTGAAGAGGGCATCTACATCATTCCAGGCTCGAAGCTTGGCACGAGCAGCCAGGGCTGTCAGTACATACTGTTTGTCTGGAATCTAGAAAGCAGACCAAGAGAAATTAAGAGGAAGTGGAAATATATCAACTAAGGCACCTCAGAATTTTAGAAAAGATGGGCATAAATATTCCCTGGTATTGATTCTACCTTCCAAACATCAGTGAATTTTTTCACGTCATCAAAAACCCTTAATTCCCAAGTCCCAGCACTGCTCCAGGCCAGTAGTTAAAGTCTTCTCTTACTTCCCACATACTTCTGTTTATCTTTAACCTTGGATATCAAAAGACTGTGCAGGGTTACAAAACAACACCCACTCAATATAGTTAACGTGACACCACTTTTACAAAACACTAACCAATTTATATCTACCTTAAATGTCTTCTTCAAGTTGATGGGACTGCTGAATGTTCCCTAGGATGGAAGTGGAGAAAGTACTTTAGTGATACTTTCCTAAATGCCACCCAATCTCTCATTTAAGGGAGAAAAATTAATTTAAGGGGAAAGCTCCATGGGAAATAATCAAGCACCACAATTTGGGTTATCTGTAATTAGATTAATAAGCGTGGTGGTTTTTCCATTTTCTGCTAATCCAAATAAGGGGGGAAATGTCTACCTGTGATCATTAAATCCAAATTCCTCAAAAATAATTTTTTTTTAAGTATTTGCAGCTTCCTGACACACTGCTACTCTTTTCTATGGCATGCCAATGCTTGAAATGATGGACTTCTGAACAGACTGTGAGGGGAACCAACACCAGGAACAGACATGCTATGCAAGTATGCCAGCTCACTCAAAGCCACACAAACTCTTACAAACTTTTTTCCCTCTTGGCTCACCCTTGTTGAGGTGAAAAGTTTCCAAGTGGATTTCTGAGAATTATATATACCCATTATTAATAGAACACATCATAGTGTTAGACTTGAACTATGTAATGACAGCTTGTGGGGGTTTGTCTTTCATATCTGTCTGTACCTCAGCCTCCATGTAGTGATAGAAGCAGGAATAGAAAAGCGTCGTCACCAGTGGCATGTTGAGGATGGAAGCTTTGCGCGGGTGCTTTCGGAAGATCTCAGTCTGTCCTGCTGATTCTAGATGTCGATCATTTGCCTGTGGTGGAGTAAGCCAAGCAAAAAAAAAAAAAAAAAAAAAAAAAAAAACAATGTCCAAGGAGTAAAGGCAGGAGAAAATTCTTTAATACTACAGCAAGTATATTTCCCACCCTAGGAATAATGCAAAGAAAAGAACAAGAAAGAAATTGCCTAGGATATCCCCGGGGAGTTTAAAATCCATAAAATGACCATGGATATAACTTTGCTAGAGAAAGACTGGAGAAATGATGACATTGGAGATTTGAGATGAAGAAGAAATACTTCCAAGTTAACTGCAGGTAAGAAAAAAAAGGATGCTCAAAAACAATGGAGGAAGGAGGTTACCAGGTAGAGGGAGAAAATGAAAGCCTTCTAGAGACTAACAGAAAATGACATAAACATTCAAGGTATACAGATCTCCTAGATCACTAGTTCTCAACCTTCCTAATTAATACATTTAATACAAATTAATACAACTTTCCTAATTAACCCTTTAATACAGTTCCTATGGGTCAAGACCCACAGGTTGAGAACCCCTGTTCTAGATTCTGAATGGACTGAGCTAGGTACTGGAGCAGAAAATGTAGAGATGAGGAGTCTAACCTCAATAATGATCTGACGTTCCAGGAGTGTATAATGGTCTTGGATGTGTGCAGAATCTTCTGCTGAAAATGGTAAACTGGTAGAGAGCCAGAAGGTTAGTACCTTTTTCACCACTCAAGAAAGGAAACAGACCCAACTAAACCAAATAACCACTGTAATCAAGGTGCTTCACAAGACTTATCTCAATTCACTTTGAGAGTATCACTTAAAGGCAGAATTGGAAAGCAGAAAATAGAGAAGGCCTTCAGCTTATTTTTTTTTTTTTGGAGACAGAGACTTGTTCTTTTACCTTGGCTAGAATGTAGTGGTGTCATCAGAGCTCACCATAATCTTAAACTGCTGGGCTCAAGCAAGCTCCTGCCTCAGCCTCCTTGGTAGCTGGAACTACAAGCACATGCCACACCTGGCTAAGTTTTCTATTTTTTGTAAAGATTGGGGTTTTGCTCTTGCTATGGCTAGTACTAAACTTCTGACTTCAAGCAATCCTCCCACCTCAGTCTCCCAGAGTGCTAGGATTACATCTGTGAGCCACTGCATCTGGCCTGACTTAGATTTTATACTTAGGGTTTCCCAATTCAAGGGAGAACCTGGAAGTCCACAAAATACATTGTCACTAATGATTATGCTGAGGAATGAATTAGAATCTTCTCATTTTAGGAGATAGAATGTTTGATGCGCAGGTCACAAAGCTAGTGAGCCTAGCCAATTGCCTATCATTCTTATTTCTGTGGTTTGTATTGTTGCTTAACTCTACTTAAAGGACACAAATTTGTTAACCATTTTTTATTGCCAAGTAATAAAGGCAAATTAAATTACATGGCATGATAGTAAAGATCTTTACAAATGTCAAGGGTCCCATCTTTACCACTATATTATGTTTTAACATGTGAAAATGTTGAAGGTAGTGTCTTGTCTAAAAATGATATGGTAAATCAATTGGTAAGACCAGGATTTTTTTTTTTTTTAAAGACTAGGTCTCACAGACACCCAGGCTGGAGTGCAATAGTGTGATCATACCTCACAGGAACCTCAAACTCCTGGGCTGAAATAATCATTCTGCCTCAGCTTCCAAAGTTGTTGGAACTTTGGACCAGACATGGCAAATTTTTTTTTTTTTTTTTTTTTTTTTTTTTGTAGAGATAGCATCTCACTACATTGCCCAGGCTGGTCTCAAACTCCTGGCATCAAGCAATTCTCCCAACTCAGCCTCCTAAAGTGCTAGGATTATAGGCATGAGTCACTGCATCCAGTTTAGATGCCAGATTTTGAACTCCTAATTCACACACCTACCCTTTAGATTTAGTGCTACCTTATTCCCCCACTGAATTGACTCCAAGAAAAATTATACAATTCAATTACAGGCTGGAAGCAGTGGCTCATGCCTGTAATCCTAACACTCTATAATCTGAGGCAGGTAGATTATCTGAGCTCACAGGTTTGAGACCAGCCTGAGTAAGTGTGAGATTCCATCTCTAAAAAGTAGGTGGGCTTGTGGCATACACCTGTAGTCCCAGCTACTTGGGAGGCTGAGACAAGAGAATGGCTTGAGCTCAAGAGTTTGAGGTTGCTCTGAGCTATAATGCCATAGCACTCTACCAAGGGTGACAAGTGAGACTCTTGTCTGAAAAAAGAAAAAAAAAGTTGCCTAGACTGGATTCAAGTGGCTATTTATTATAGGCATGATCACAGCACTATACAGCCTTGAACTCCTGGACTCATGGGATCCTCCCAAGCAGCTGGGACTCTAGGGGCAAGCCACCAAACGCAGGATTCATTTTAACAGGGATTTAAATTCTGGAGAAAAATCTGCACTGGATTGGTGGTTCTTAGACTTTAAGGGGTCAAGGATCAGTAACATTAAAAATACATAAAGAGGGCAGCGCCTGTAGTTCAGTGAGTAGGGCGCTGGGCACATACACTGAAGGTAGCAGGTTTGAACCCAGCCCGGGCCAACTAAACAATGACAACTTCGACAAAAAAGAAATAGCTGGGCACTGTGATGGGTGCCTGCTACTTGGGAGCCTGAGGCAAGAGAATCACTTAAGCCCAAGAGTTTGAGGTTGCTGTGAGCTGTAATGCCATGGTATTCTACCAAGGATGACACAGTGAGATGCTGTCTCAAAAAAAAACAAAAAATACATAAGGAACAGGGCGGCGACTGTAGCTCAGTGGCTAGGGCATCAGCCATATACATGGGGGCTGGTGGGTTCAAACCCTGCCGAGACTTGCCAAACAACAATCACAACTACAACAAAAAAAATAGCCAGGTATTGTCGCAGGCACCTGTAGTCCCAGCTACTTGGGAGGCTGAGGCAAGAGAATCGCTTAACCCCAAGAGTTGGAGGTTGCTGTGAGCTGTAATGCCATAGCACTCTACCAAGGGTGACATAATGAGACACTGTCTCAAAAAAACAAAAAACAAAAAAACATAAGGAACAATGCAAGGTACATGTCAAAACTATTAAGAGTAGAATATAGCCAGGAGAGGTGGTTTATGCCTGTAATCCAGTACTGTGGGAGGTTGAGGAGGGAGAATTGCTTGAGCTCAGGAGTTCAAGACTTGCCTGAGCGAGAGTGAGACCCCGACTCCTAAAAAAATGAAAAACTCAGCCAGGCATCATGGCAAGCAGTGGAATGGTGGCTTCCGGAGGTTGAGGCAGCAGGATGCCCACAGCCCAAGTCTGAGGTTGCAGTGAGCTATGACACCATTGCACCCTACTCATGGCACACGGTGGGGACTCTGTCTCAACAACAACAACCAAAAAAAAAAAAAAAAAAAGAAAGAAAGCAAAGAAAAATAAAAAATAAGCAAGGAAATTAAAAAAAGAATAGAGTATAAACATCTTATCACAACAAAGAAGTTAGTGAGGTGAAGGTTATGTTAACCAGTTTGATGTAAGCATTCCAAATTGTATATAAAATCAGTACATTGTACCCCATGAATGCATTAATGTACACAGTTACAGTTTAATAAAAAAATAAAAATACATAAAGAGCCAGGCATGGTAGCTCATACCTGTAGTCCGACCACTTTGGAGGCTGAGGCAGGAGGATTACTTGAGGCCAAGAGTTAGAGAACACCCTGAGCAACAGAGTGAGAGCCTGTCTCTACAAAATATACATACATATATATATATTTAGCTGGGTGTGGTGGTGCCCACCTGTAGTCCAAGCTACTCAGGAGACTACGGTAGGAGGAATGTTTCAGCCCAGGAGTTTGAGGTTGCTATGAGCTATGATGATACCCACTGCACTCTAGCCTAGGCAACCAAGGGAGACTCTGTCTCAAAACAAACAAATAAAAAGTCCAAAAAATGTTGCCAACTTTTATTACATAGTAAGATCATTAAAAAAGTATAGCTCATTTTACTACTAAAAAGGGGAGAGGTGAGGACAAAATCTCAGGACAGTCTTTCAAATTAAATAAATATAGCTTTAGAAAAAAACTGTCTATATTGTCTTTATTTCTCTCAGTTTATCACCAGTGAAAACTCTGTTAAGACTAATGTTTGAGAACTACTGAATGAGATGATCTTTAATGATGCTTGTGTGAGTCATTTCCCTTCCTAGCTATCCATTCTATCCTCTTTTATTCTCTTCATTCCTTTTGGATAAAGATATATGTACTTAAAACCATTTCTACTCCATGCTTACCCAATGCAGGTCTTAAGAAATTCCTTTCTTTTCTCAGGGTCCTGAATGTTCAAATGTTCTCGATAATGGGATAGCTACAAAAAGCAGAGAAAGGCTCTGAGCTCCTTAGAAGAAAGTAGCTAAGCAAGTAAACTTTTCATGCTTCAAAAAAAGACAAACCAAATTCTTCATTCTTAGAGATTCCTTCTGAGTGGCTATGAGTGTTTCAGAGGGCAGGAAGGAATAAGGAGTGATCCAAAATCATTGGTAGGTTTTTCTATCTATGTATTAGTGACAGGGTCTTACTCTGTTGCCCAGGCTAGAGTGCAGTGGCACAATCATAGCTCACTGTAACCTTGTACTCCAGGGCTCAAGTGACCCTTCTGCCTCGGCCTTCTGAGTAGCTAAGACTACAGGTGTGCACGACCATGCTCAAGTTAATTTTTTTATTTTTTGCTAGAGATGGGGGTCTCACTAAATCATCTAGTTTGGTCTCAAACTCCTGGCCTCTCAAAGTACTGGGATTCTAGGCATAAGCCACCATGCCCAAACTATTAGGTTTATCTGTAACTGTTCTATGCAATATGGCAGCCACTAACCATTTTCGGTAAATTAATTAAATTAAAATCCCAAGTCCTTGGTTTTATTAGCTACTTTTTCTTCTTCTTTTTTTTTCTTTTAAAGAGACAAGGTCTTGTTCTGTTTACATGATCAGTGGTCATATGATGATATAAATATTAGTAATATGAATAGGGCATGTCAGTCACTGTTTATAGCTAAATATTCACATTCCAATACTATAGGTTTTACATGTAGCTCTAAAAAAAATTCAAAGGTGCTTTCTATTTTGAAATTCTTTTTTTTTTTTTCTTTTTTTTTTTTTTTGAGACAGTCTCCATTTGTCTCCCTCAGTAGAGTGCCTGTGGCTTCACAGCTCACAGCAACCTCAAACTCTTGGGCGTAAGCAATTCTTTTGCCTCAGCCTCCCAAGTAGGTGGGACTACAGGTGCCTATCACAATGCCCAGCTATTTTTTATTCCAGCTGTCATTATTGTTTAGCTGGCCCAGGCTGGATACGAACCCACCAGCCTTGGTATATGTGGCTGGCGCCATAACCACTGTGCTATGGGCACCAAGCCTATTTTAAAATTCTTAAAATAAAAAAACTGAGGTATAAATGTTTACTTGTCATTATAAGAGTTAACTGATGCAGGCTCGGCACCCGTAGCTCAGTGGTTAGGGCACTGGCCACATACACCAGAGATGGCAGGTTCCAAACCTAGCCCGGGCCTGCTAAACAACGATGACAACCACAACAAAAAAATAGCCGGGCGTTGTGGCAGGTGCCTGTAGTCCCAGCTACTTGGGAGGCTGAGGCAAGAGAATAGTGTAGGCCCAAGAGTTTGAGGTTACTGTGAACTGTGATTGCCACAGAAAAAGAAAAGAAAGAATTAACAGATGCAATAATAAATGATGATTGTGAAAGTTGCCATTTTATATGCAATTATTATTATTATTCAGAGATGGGTCTCATTCTGTCACCAAAGTTAGGGGGCAGCAGCCTGATCACAGCCTCAAACTCTTGGGCTCAAGCAATCTTCCTGTCACAGCCTCGTGAGGAGCTGGGACTATGGCACATGCTACCATGCCTGCCTAATTTTTTATTTTTATTTTTGGTATAGACAGGGTCTCACTATGTTGCCCAGACTAGTCTGGAACTCCTATCCTCAAATAGGATATCCTTTCCTCCTTGGCCTCCAAAAGTGCTAGGATTACAGGAGTAAGCCACCAGACCTGATCCTTTACATACAATTACAAAAAAGTTTCCAAAAAAAGTGAGAAACAGACTGACAGTTAATATGAATATTAAGAGAATGAAATGGCTATAGGAAGAACTTAAACCCATTTAGTGCCAACAGATGTATACAAACATGTAAATGATAATATAAGATGATCACAGAAATTACATTGTATCATATAATTGTATAAAATATTTGGTATATAATCATTCCTAATATTAAAATATGTAAAATTTAACAGCTATAGTTAATTTTCTTGTTATTCTGACAGAGCCTCAAGCTGTCGCCCTGGGTAGAGTGCTATGGCATCACAGTTCACAGCAACCTCCAACTCCTGGGCTTAAGCGATTCTGTTGCCTCAGCCTCCCAAGTAGCTGGGACTATGGGCGCCTGCCACAACGCCCAGCTATTTTTTGGTTGTGGTTGTCCTTGTTGTTTGGCAGGCCTGGGCTGGATTTGAAACCACCAGCTCTGGTGTATATGTCTGGCGTCTTAGCTGCTTGAGCTACAGGCACCAAGCCTAGCCTCAACTCTTTAAAGAAAAAGTCATACTTAGGAAATCTCCATGTTCTGTAAGGATAAAAGCAAATTATTAGCTTTGTCACTTCCAAAGTCTACGAGGTTGAAAAACTCCAAATTTATATATAACATGCATGATAAATCATCTTCAATTCCAACATAATGAGTAAAAAGAAAATAAAGTTTTAGATAAAAACAAGTTATCCAGGCCAGGCGCAGTGGTTCACACCTGTAATCCTAACACTTTGGAAGGCCGAGATGGGCAGATTGCTTGAGCTAAGGAGTTCAAGACCAGCCTAAGTAAGAGCAAGACCTCATCTCAAAAAATAGCCGGGCATTGTGGGACCTGTAGTCCCAGCTATTTGGGAGGCTGAGACTAGAGAATCGCTTGAGCCGAGGAGTCTGAGGTTGCTGTGAACTGTAACACCACAGTACTCTATTGAAGGCAACACAGTGAGACTCTGTCTCAAAAAACAAACAAAAAAAGCCAAGTTATCCAAAACACATTTGTTTTCACTAATCAAATTTAAAACAACAAACTTTACAAGAATGCTATGTGAAGAAAATTCCTTATGGTTTTCAACCTATGGAGATTAAAAATAGAAAGCTTTTCAAAATGATTTCTATAGACTGCTAATCATTTTCAATCGATGAGGATAAATGGTTTTTCAGATTTTCCCATGGGTTGGATATTAAGTACAAACTCCTTTTAGAAAACATATTACAGGTTGGGTGCAGTGGCTCACGCCTGTAATCCTAGCACTCTGGGAGGTTGAGGCAGGAGAATCCCTTGAGCTCATGAAAGACCAGCTTGAGCAAGAGCAAGACCCCCATCTTTACTAAAAATAGAAAAATTAGCCGAGCATCATGGTGGACATCTGTAGTCTCAGTTACCAGGGAGACTGAGGCAAGAGGATCACTTCATCTCAAAAGTTTGAGGTTGGTGTCAGCTATAATACCAGGGCAACTCTAGCCTGGGCAACAGAGTAAGACTGTCTCAAAAAAAGAAAAAAAAGGAAGAAGAGGAAAAGAAAACACATTACTGACATTTTCCTGAATTATTTCACTGTGCAAAGAAGGTTAACAATATTATTAAATGTGCCACCTGAGTGTGTGCATTGATAACATCACAAATGTTCAGTACAGTGACTAAACGAGTAACACTGTCATCGACAGTGCTGAAAAATTCTTACTCCTATAATACAATGTCAAATTTTTTAAAACAGATCACTGAAGTTTTAATAATACAATTGAGCTTTTGGTAATATTTCAGATTTATGCTTGTATTCTAGGAGTTCACTTTACTGTATGATTATGAGAATCAGCCAAAAATGAATTTTAACAGTTGGCTATTGAACTCTCAGCCAAAATGTGTACTGTATGCACCACCAACTTGACCTGTTTTCCCTTCTTGACCTGTACCTGGTTTTATATCCACTTAGCTTTCAGTATTTTCTTTAGTGTTCAGAAGCTAAAACTCAGAAACTCCTATAAACTGGGACTTGAAAACAACTAAAAAAACATGTTACAAACTCATCAGGACAGTTTTTACACATTTAACTTTTAAAAAAACGTATTCATAAGCCCAACCAAAAGAGCATACAAAAAGAAACAAACATCATTTGGATAAGTTTTCAGGTTTTTCAGATGCCTCTCTCTTCTATAGATGATCAATATCAAAGGGAATAGTTCAATCAGTCTGGGATCTTGGAGGCTGTGTTTTGGCCTAGATTCCTGTTAAATAGGTCCCCAACAGAAACAAAGGCCACACTTACCGCAAGTTCTTCTGTTCTATCTAGGAACCTGGGAAGAAGCAGAAGGGAATAAGGGCATTTTTATCTATTGATGTGTGGCAGTATAACCACATAAAATAGAGTGATTGCTCTACAAGAAACAATTCAAACTTGCTTCCCTCTACACACTAGATAAATGGTGGATTAGGCTACATACCACTGTTCCCATGTTCTTTCCAGCTGAATGAAAAGCAAAGACAAAAAGGCTTTGGAGGACACTAATAACTTTGTAATGTGAACAGGTCTGACAGAAAGGCTCGGAACCTTCACAAAACCTACTCTAGCTCACCGAAACCTAGCCTTTTTTTTTTTTTTTTTTTTTAAGTCAAAGCGCTCTTCTCTGCCAATACACTCTTGCAAACAGATTTTCTATATTTTTCTTTATTGTTTTCATGTACAAGTATGATGTTTTATCTCCCCCAAATGGCTTAGGTAAGTCCCTGGTGCCCAAGGACTTCTCTGTCTTCTGATTCCTCTTTACTCTGAATAGACAAACATAATTAACATCACTGTTTTGGCATGGAGGTGATGCTTGATAAAGCACTGTTGATTGGAAAAGATGCAGAGAGGAAGGGAAGAAGGAAAACAGTCTACCTCCATTAGCATGTCTTTTGCAAATTCCTGGCTAACCATCTGTTATCTTGATCAGGTAACCTGCTTTCCCCCTTAAGTCTTTGGGGTAGCTCATTAATGGGCTGGAGTCACTGAGTAATCAGATTTACCTTGGGCCACATGTCACTCTCAACAGAGGCCCAACCCTTTTCCTGACATAACATATGTACTTTAAATCTAAGAGTAAGAAATAGTCTCCACTGGTTGGAATGAGATAGGGAAAGAAAACATGATAGAGGGGCCCCCTAAACCTCTTTACCCACAGCAGATATGCCTACCCCCCAGGTATAAGAATCCTACCTAGCCTCACAGGCCCAGTTGAAATCCTAATCACTTCCATAAGGCTTTCCTCAGATATCCTGACTGAAAATTAAATTATCTTTTCCTCCTCCACTGTACTTCTCACTGGCATCACTTGAGATTAAGTAAAAAAAAAAAGTATCTTTATTTTAGATCTTTTACAAGAAAATGCCTAATAAATATTAATTAATACTACAGACTAGGCATTATGCTAAGTGCTTACTCACACCCTAACTCTTTTCATCTTCATAATGACCCTGGGGGTTGGATATCATCATCTTTATTTTATAGACATGAAAATTGATGAAGAGGGCTGGTAACTTGCTAAGGTCACTCCATGAACTAAGTGGTAGAACCAGTCAGTGTGCACCTAAAGTTTGACTCCAGAACCTGGTTCTTAACCACCTGCTAATCTGTTGCCTTATGAAAGTTACCCCATTACATTTCAATATCTTGTTTTCTGTTTTCAGAAAAAGGACAAGTGTCTTCTATCCCTTTGTATTACCCAGAGTGCTTTAAAAGAAGTACTTAATAAACTTTACAGACCAGTTATCAGTTCTTACCTAAAGAGGTCTAAAAGCAGCTTTTGATCCCCTATTTCCTTAAGGAAGTGAATGAAATGTCTCAGGGCAACCTGTCGCACCTCCAGCTCCCGGAAGAGGATCTCTGGCAGTCAGGAATTAGGTTGAGAAACAATGAAGCCTATTAGTCAAGTGTGAAACTGGTCTTCCTTCTCACACATTCTAAAAGTTCTCTCATTAAAGCTTCGCAGAATCTTAAGTATGGTTTGCCCCTGTATTTCAATTCATCAGCAACACACTATGGTACAGGCAACTCATAACACTGAGTCAGCTTTTTAGCTCTCACCAACCCAAACAATAGGCACTTAGTGTGGACTCTGACTTCCTCAAACCAATAAACAGGGGGGCTCTGTAGTTATTACAGTCATGACCCTAAGTGATGGGGCATCTAATGTGAAGTCTCAGGCCACCCCAGTGGTCTCTGAAATAGACTTGATACTGGTGTACTCTGGTATGAAAGTCACATGCCATTCTCCTCTCAAATGTAGCAGACACCTTGCTGACTGAAGACTTTCCTCAAACCATGCTCACCTTTGCACAGCGTCCTTTTCAAGAAAATCAGAACCTACAGAAAAAGTGAAAAAATGATGTGTAATCTTTCAAACACAACGCCCTGCCCTAAGCACCTGAGATCTAGGAAGGAGGCTGGCAACTCATTAGGAATCTTTACGGATACAGACAACAGATCTCTCTCTGTGATAGGAGGGGTAATAGACATCTAGAACTAAACTGTGTCTCAGAAGTCCACATGTGAGTGTCCACACTGGCTGAGAGACACTTCCCTCCTAAAATGACTGCTCTCATAGCTCTCTGCTCTCAGAACCTAAAGTAGCCAACCTTTGGTTTCTGTGTTATAATCAAAGAGTTCCACACACAATGCATGTCCCCCCAGAGGAGCTTTGGAGCACCTTAAGGGGAAATACGGTATCTTTACTTGACGGTTAACCCAAAACCGTCTGTTTTCATTGGCTGTTCAGAAACTAATGAAAACATTTAAATAAACAACAATAAAACCCTTAACTCACTGCAGTAATGACGTTTCCATCATGCATGCTTACTGCCTCTTCCAGGAGTTGTAGCTTGTCCTGTAAGGAGCGGAATCTTTCTAGTGAGCAGACCTGGCAGAAAAGCAACAGAATTAGAGTATGAGGAAGAAGACAGTTTTCTTTCTTTTTTTTTCTTCTCTCTCTCTTTTTTTTTAAGAGTCTCACAGGGTCACCCTCGGTAGAGTGCCGTGGTGTCTTAGCTCAGAGCAACCTCAAACTCTTGGGCTCAAGCCATCCTCTTGCTTCAGCCTTCTATCTTCAGCTGGGATTACAGGTGCCTGCCACAACACCTGGCTATTTTTTAGAGACGGGGTCTCGTTCTTGCTCAGGCTAGTCTCAAACTTGTGAACTCAGGCAATCCACCCTGCTCTCCCTCCCAAGTGCTGGGGTTACAGGCGTGAGCCACCGTGCCTGGCCGACAGTTTCCTATATTTCTTTGTCAGTGGATACTGAAGGATGAGCAACAATGAAGGAAAATGTCCCCAAGACGACCTTCTGTATTATTACATTGCCGTATGCAGTACTCCATGAAACAGTTGGTGCCCATCACACGTTATTTCAGCCTGATGCCCTAGAACAGTGGTTTTCAACCTATGGGTCACAACCCCTTTTTAGCAATGAAAATACATCGCGGCATTAGGAAGGTTGAGTACCACTGCCCTAGAAGATGCTAATGTCCTGAAGTTTTGATAAAGTCAACAGAGAGATCACATGTTCCTTTTTTAGGTGTAACTTACATAGAATAAAATCTACCCTATTTAAGTGCATAATTCTATTAAGTTTGAGCTTTTTTTAAATTTGGGTTTTTTTTTTTCTCGATTTCTTAATATAGGGGGTACAAGTATTTTGTCTATATACTTAGATTTTTCCACAAATTGAGTCAAGGCTATGGGCTAAGTGCCCAGTGTGTACACAAATGTTCATAGCCCCTTTATGTATTATACCCAATAGATGTGAATTTACCTACCCCCTCCAAGCTTGATTTGTTCAGGTTTTTTTGTTTTTTTCTGACACAGGGTCTCACTCTGTTGCCTAGGTTGAAGTGCACTGGCACAATCATAGCTCACTGCAACCTCAAGCTCCTAAGTTCAAGCAATCCTCCTGCCTCAACCTCTTGAGTAACTAGAACTATAGGCCCACACCACCATACCTGGCTAATTTTTTAATTTTTGCAGTGATGGGATCTTGCTATATTGCCCAGGCTTAGACTCTGGTTTTAACCAATCCCCAAAACCATACCTGGCTTCACAAAGTGCTGGGATTACAGGCATGAGCCACCTAATTTTATAGAGTTCTGACAAGTATATACATCCATGTAATCATTATCACAACAAAGATACAGAACATTTCCATTACCAAAAAAAAGTCCCTTATCTACTACGACATTAATGCCCTCCCTCCATCACCATATGCTGGCAACGACTCATGTTTTTAGTTACTATAATTTTGCCTTTTCTAGTATTTTATAAAAATAAGCTCATACAATAAGTACTCTTCTGTAAGAGTACTCCACACATTGCAGTGACTATTAGTTTGTTCCTATTTATTGCTGAGTTGTTTTTCTTTTTATGAATACATTGAAGATTATCCATTTACCTGCTGAGTGATTTTCACTTTGGGAGCTTTTATGAATAAAGCTGCTATGAACATTTGTGGATAAGTCTTTGTATGGACATAAGTTTTTAATTTATCTTAGATTGTAAATGTCTAGGGGTGAAATTGCTGAGTTGTATGATAAGCATATGTTTAACTTTATAAGAAACTGCCCTACTCTTTTCTTTCTTTCTTTTTTTTTTTTGAGACAGAGTCTTACTTTGTCACCCTCAATAGAGAGCAATGGCATCATCACAGCTCACAGCAACCTCAGTCTCCTGGACTTAAGCAATACTCTTGCCTCAGCCTCCCAAGTAGCTGGGACTACAGGCACCTCCCATAACACCCAACTAGTTTTTCTGTTTTTAGTAGAGATGGGGTCTCAGTCTTGAATTCCTGAGCTCAAGCTCTCTGCCCACCTTAGCCTCCCAAAGTGCTAGGATTACAGGCATAAGCCACCTCAACAGGCTACTACTAAATTATTTTCCAAAGTAACTACCATTTTACATTCTCACAAGCAGTTAATGAGTTCATTTCTTCCACATCCTCCCAAAACTTGGTATGATCAGACTTTTTAAATTTAGCCATTCTAGTGGCTATGTACCAGCATCTCATGGTTTTAATCCATATTTTCTTTCTCTCTTTTTTTTTTGAAACAGAGTCTGAAGCTGTCACCCTGGGTAGCGTGCCATGGCATCACAGTTCACAGCAACCTCTAACTCTGGGGCTAAAGCAATTCTCTTGCCTTAGCCTCCCAAGTAGCTGGGACTACAGTCATCTGCCACCAACACCTGGCTATTTTTTGGTTGCAGTTGTTGTTGTTTAGCTGACCCTGGCTGGGTTCAAACCCGCCAGCCTCGGTATATGTGGCCAGTGCCGTAACCACTGAGCTATAGGTGCCGCCAATCGACATTTTCTTGATAACTATAATATTAAATAACTTTTCAAGTGCTTACTTGAAAAGTCATTCATATATCTTCTTTTGTGATATGTCTGGTTAAATCTTGTGTCTCTGCTTTATTAGATTGTCTATCTTCTTATGACTGAGCTATTAAAGTCCTTTATAGGCTCGGTGCCCATAGCACAGTGGTTAAGGTGCCAGCCACATACACTGAGGGTGATGGGTTTCAGCTGGGCCCAGGCCAGCTAAATAACAATGTCAACTATAACAAAAAATAGCCAGGCATTGTGGTGGGTGCATGTAATCCCAGCTACTTAAGAGGCTGAGGCAAAAGAATTGCTTAAGCTCAAGAGTTTGAGGTTGCTGTGAGCTGTGACACCAGGGCACTCTACCAAGGGTGAAATAGTGAGACTCTGTCTCAAAAAAAACAAAAGTCCTTTATAATGTATGTGTTTTGCAACTATTTCCTCTAACCTATGGTGGTCTTATCATGGTTTTAACAGTGCTTTTAAAGAATAAAAGTTTTTAATTTTGATGAAGTCTATTTTATCAATTCTTTTAATGCTCCTGCTTTTTGTCTCCTGGTAATAAACCTTTCCCTAAATCAAGACCACAGAGATTTTCATCTATATTTTCTTCTAGAAATTTCAGTTTAGGCACTTATATTTAGGTCTGTGATCCATTACTTATTATGATGGTTGTCAATTCTCCCAACATTGATCTATACATTCAAAGTAATCCCAATTAGAATCTCAGCAGCTTTATTATAGACGCTAAAAAGCTAATAACTAAAATCTATATGAACATATACAGGATCTAGAATAGCCAAAACAATTTTGGAAGATAAGAACAAAAGTGAAGATTAAAAACTTCGGCAAAGGCTCAGCGCCTATAGCACCGGCCACATACACCGGGGCTGCCGGGTTCGAATCTAGCCCGGGCCTGCCAAATAACGACATCTACAACAAAATATAACCAGGCGTTATGGTGGGCGCCTATAGTCCCAGCTACTTGGGAGGCTGAAGCAAGAGAATCCTTTAAGCCCAAGAGTTTGAGGTTGCTGTGAGCTGTGATGCCACGGTACTCTACCGAGGGTGACATAGTGAGACTTTGCCTAAAAAAAAAAAAAAAAAGAAAGAAAGAAATAAAGAAAAAACTTCAGCAAAGTTTAAGTTAACCTGATTTTAAGATTTGCTATAAAGGTACAACAACCAAGACTATGGTATTAGCATAAAAATAGACAAAGATTTCTATTAATGAACAAGAATAGAGTCCAGAAATAGACCTACACATATATGGTCAACTGATTTTCAACAAAGGTACCAGATAATGAAACACAGAAGGGATAATCTTTTCAATAAATAGTGGAACAAATGTCTATCCACATGGAAAAGAAATGAACTTCAATACTTATACCATAGACAAAGTTAATCACAATGAATCATAAATATCAAAGATAGAATCCTAAACACAAAATTTTTAAAAATAAAATCCTAAACATAAAAAAGATTGCTTTCACTCATAAATGTACTTTTCCTTCTTTTTTTTTGAGACAGAGCCTCAAGCTGTTGCCCTGGGTAGAGTGCTGTGGCATCATAGCTCACAGCAACCTCCAACTCCTGGGCTCAAGAGATTCTCCTGCCTCCACCTCCCAAGTAGCTGGGACTATAGGTGCCTGCCATAACGCCTGGCTATTTTTTGGTTGCAGCTGTCATTGTTGTTTGGTGGGCCTGGGTTGGATTTGAACCCACCAGCTCAGGTGTATGTTGCTGGCACCTTAGCTGCTTGAGCCACAGGCGCCAAGCCACTTATTCTATTTTTTTTTTTTTTTTTTTTTTTTTTTTACAGTCTCACTATGTCACCTTGGATAGAGTGCCATGGTGTCACAGCTCACAGCAACCTCTAACTCTTGGGCTTATGCGATTCTCTTGCCTCAGCCTCCCAAGTAGCTGGGACTACAAGCACCCACCACAACACCTGGCTATTTTTTGGTTGTAGTTGTCATTGTTGCTTGGCAGGCTTGGACTGGATTCGAACCTGGCAGCTCTGGTGTATGTGGCTGGCACTCTAGCCACTGACCTACAGGCGCCAAGCCCTATTTTTTTTTTTTTTTTTTTTTAAGACAGAATCTCACTCTGTTGCTCAGTAGAGTGCTGTGGCATCATAACTCATAGCAACCTCAAACTCCTGGGCTCAAATAATCCTCTTGCTTCAGCCTCCCAAGTAGTTGGGACTACAAGTACCTGCCACAATGGCTGGCTATTTTTTTGTTTTTTTTTGAGACAGAGTCTCAAGCTGTCACCCTGGGTAGAGTGTCATGGCGTCACAGCTCACAGACAGCAATCTCCGACTCTTGGGCTTAAGTAATTCTCTTGCCTCAGCCTCCCAAGCAGCTGGGACTACAGGCGCCCGCCACAACGCCCGGCTATTTTTTGTTGTTGTTGTTGTTGTTGTTGGTTGTTGCAGCTAGTCTCATTGTATGTGGCTGGCGCTCTACCCACTGAGCTACGGAAACCATCCAATGTCCGGCTATTTTTTAGAGATGGGGTGTCACTCTTGCTCAGGCTGGTCTCGAATTCCTGAGCTCAGGTGATCCATCTGCCTCAGCCTCTCAGAGTGCTAGGATTACAGGCGTGAGCCACCACATCCGGCCTTTTCTTTCTCATTGATCATTCCTTGCCCACTGTCCCATCAAAGCAATACTAAAGCCTGGAGTATGACAAATTCTGCAGGTGACTTTTGCTATCAGTGGATTTAGTTTCCTCCTGAAAACCACTTCATTTAACAAATGGGAACTGAAGACAGAAGTCAAGAAATCCTTCCTAGATGGGCAAGGTGGCTCACACCTGTAACCCTAGCACTCTGGAAGGCCAAGGCAGGATCACTTAAGACCAGGAATTTGAGGCCAGCCTGAACAATATAATGAGATATTGTTTCTACGAAAAAAAAAAAAAATAGACAAATTAGCCGGGTGTGATGCTACATGCCTGCAGTCCTAGCTACTTGAGAGGCTGAGGCAAGAGAATCACTTAAGCCCAAGAGGGGAGTTCAAGGTTGCAGTGAGCTATGACGATGTCACTGAACTCTAAGCTGGGCAACAGAATGAGACCCTGTCTCATTAAAAAAAAGAACAAAGATGAAAGAAATCCTTCCTCTAGGAACAAGTTTCCCATCTTTTCAAAGAATTTCACAAGAATTCTCCCTGAAGCCATCTTACCTTGCCCCTCCGGAGGCGTCGCACTGTATCACTGGGGCTCCAGTCATTGCTATAATCCTGGAATATTAGCAACACATGACTCTCAGGAATCAGTGTACCAGTTCCTTACCTCAAACTCACAGTCTTAGTCTCTTAGAGGGGAATATCTTATGGGAGGAAATGAGAAAAAATGAACTGGAACAGCCTTGTTTTGAGTTTCTGAAGGAACTAGAGCAGGAGCAATACAGACAAAAGGAGATCAAGCAAAGAGAGATGAGTGGACCAACAAAATCAGCAGGCATATGACTACTAGTTCAAGAGTTCAACCTCCCGGTGGGATTAGAGACATGTTTTATGACCCTAATGATTAATGCCCTGGCCAACAAAAAGAAAGAGAGCAACATTTGAGATCTGTTCCCTTTCTGACTTCAGGACATGGTTTCTTCCTTATGAATCAATTTGCTTTTTTTATATGCTTCATGAGAATATGAGCTCCACCAAGCTTCTAGACTACAGTGATGGTCACTGAATTTTAAACTATAGCCTTCAAAAGGCAGCATAATGGTAAGCAAATTACGATAGGACTGAGTACTCCAGGCAAGCCCGAATGTTTAGAAACCCAGTTTTCTTATCAATAAAAGGAGGTTAAAAAAATACCTTCTCAAAGAGTTGGGAAAATCAAACAAGGTAACATACCAAGGTATTTTATAATACACTGAATAATATTCCACTATGTCAAGTGTCACATCAGTGACATAACTCACCCTATACTCCCCCTTGGGTCTTCCCAGCTCTGGAGCATAGCTCTTGGCAGGCGTATCTGACAGAGCTGAAAAAGAACAGGCAGCTGGTTCAGAAGAGCACCAGGAGTCCTGCTTCTTGTCATTCCTTTTTCCTATTGCTTCCTTCTCACATATATTTCTTTTATTTGTGGGTTCCCAAGGCATCATTTATTTTTTCTTTCAGCCAAGGTGTCTTTATGACCAAAAGTAGATTCTTTCCCAAAGACAGAAGAGAAGTCACCCTAGATCCTGCAGCTAAAATGACTTCCACCTCCTCCTTACTCAGTATCAGAAAATTTCTTTAATAAAGATAGTAGCCTCAGAAGAAAGGTATCTAGTCATCTAATTATCACCTCTCCCCAAGATTCCCCGAACTGTGCCCCAGATCAGTAATAAATCACACAGCACACCTACCATCAGAAAGCGACTGGAAACTTCCAGGTCTAGTTCTACCTAAAGGTAAAGACCACAAGAGGAAAGAAAAAGGTCAATGTCAGAATCATCAAGATTTGGTTAAAGACACAATGTACATATATCCTAATTAAGCAACATGCAAATTTAAGGCTTACAAACATTTTATTCAACTTCAGAAATCTAAAGTATCATTAAAAAGGCAGGGAAAAAAATTAATCATGGTAAAATATACATTTTTAAAAGTATAATTCAATGGCATTAAATAAATTCACATTATTTATGAATTGAGACACTATACCCATTAAATAAAAAAAAATAACTCTCCATTCCCTCTTCCTCGTAGTCCTTTGTAACCTCCATTCTACTTTTCATCTCTATGAATCTAACTATTCTAGGTATTTTATATAAATAGTGTCATACAGTATTTGTCATGTGTGTTGTGGCACAGATGATGATAGTTCATGTCATTCCTTTTTAAAACTGAATACTATTCCACTGCCTGTGTATACCACATTTGGTTTATCCATTTATCTATCAATGAGTATTTGGGTTGTTTCTATCTGCAGGCTTTTATGAATAATGAATGCATTATGAGCATGGTATACAAATATCTGTTCAAGTCCCTGCTTTCAATTGTTTTTGTCCCATCTACAGGTGAAACTGCTGGATTATATGGATTTTTAGGTAATTTTGTTGTTTTTTAGAGAAACCATCATATTATCATAGTGGCTACATCATTCTACATTCCCACCAGCAATGAACAAGGGGTAGGGAGGAATTTTCTTCAGTACCTGGCATAGGGTTAATGTTAATTTTGTTCACCATGCTCTACAAATCCAGTGCAACCCCTCTGAATTTGTCTCATTTTTCCCATTTCTAATATCCAGCTGACAGGTCCAATTTTTTTTTTTTTTTCCCTGTTGCCCAGGCTGGGTGCCATGGTGTCAGCCTAGATCACAGCAACCTCAAACTCCTGGCCTCAAGTGATGCCCCTGCCTCAGCCTCCTGAGTAGCTAGGAATACAGGTATCCACCACTATGCCAGCTAATTTTTCTAGTTTTAGTAGAGACAGAGTCTCACTCTTGCTCAGGCCGGTCTCGAACTTCTGAGCTCAAGTGATTCTCCCATCTTGGCTTCCTAAAGTGCTAAGAGTTACAGGCATAAGCCACTGTGCCCAGCCTCCCACAATAATTCTTTATCTTTCAATAATCTTTTTCTTCTAGAACAAATGAAATTTATAGTCTGAGCATTTTTATGAAAAATAGAAGAACCACCAACCATCTCTTTTACCTCTAAAAAAGCTGCTCAAAGAGTAGGTAGAAGTAGGTTTGGGTAGCTGTGTGTAGGAGAAGCTGTTTCGGCTCTTTAGCTGCTCACGTCCCTCATGGGTTGACCCACTATTACCAGCAGTCTCTTTGATGGACCATGAGATACCTGTGAGATGGTAAGAACTAAACTGGTAATTCTCATCCATGACAAATCCCTGACATCCAACACTCAACGAACTCTGAAAGCTTTTCACCAGAAGCCCTTGTCCTTGGCAAGTATGAGACAGGGAGAAAAGATAGAATCAAACAGACTATAATCAAAAGAAAAATGGGCAAAGGACATGAATAAATGGATTACAGAAAAGACAATTCCCATAGCTCTTAGACATATGAAAAGATATTCATTCTCTCTCTCAATAAGAGCATTGTAAATTAAAAGTACAAGGAGAAATCACTGGTCCCCTGTAAGATAGGCATGAACAAGCCGGGAACAGTGGCTCACTCCTGTAATCCTAGCACTCTGGGAGGCCAAGGTGGGTGGATTATCTGAGCTCACAGGTTCAAGACCTGCCCAGGCAAAAGCAAGACCCCTGTCTCTAAAAAATAGCCGGGTGTTGTAGAGGGCACCTGTAGTCCCAAGCTACTTGGGAGGCTGAGGCAAAGAATTGCCTCAGCCCAAGAGTTTGAGATTGCTGTGAGCTATGACGCCACAGCACTCTACCCTGTCTCAAAAAAAAAGATAGGCATGAGCCACCTCACATGGCTGTTATGTTGCTACTTTCAAAAAAAGAGAATGATAGGCCTGGCGCAGTGGTTATGCCTATAATCCTAGCACTCTGGGAGGCCGAGGCGGGTGGATAGCTTGAGCTCATGAGTTTGAGACCAGCCTGAGCAAAAGTGAGACCCCATCTCTACTAAAAATAAAAAAACTGAGGCAAGAGGATCGCTTGAGCCCAAACATTGTAAGTTACTGTGAGCTGTGATGCCATGATACTCTTCCCAGGGTGATGGCATGAGACTCTGTCTCAAAAAAAAAAAAAAAAAAAAAAAAAAAAAAAAAAAAAGAATGAGAAAGCTCTTTACATGAGGTCTGACAATTAAGTTTACAACTTGCCACCATGTGCAGAACTGACAAAATTTGTAAAGTTGTGCGTCAAAATCAGCAGCTAACATGAGAAGCATAGCAAACTCAGTTAACATTGATAAGGGAAACAGGAAAATCTTTTTTTTTTTTTAAGCAGGAATTCAACTTTATTGCATCAAGCAGCCACTTATATAGAGTGTGGGGAAGGGGCGGGGAAAGAAGGCGGGGGATGAGGTGTGTGACAGGGTTGGGCCAGTGGCATGGTACCACATTGGCTGTATCTAGGTAGAGGCAGTTTCAGGCCGGGCCTTGCTGAGTCGCTGCTACGCGGAAGTAGCTCGATGGATCTACTTCTAGTCAGGCTCCGGAAGTTGCACTAGGCCTCAGGCACATGGCAGGGCCCAACAATTCCCTCTTTTGTTTTTTGTATGGCAGAAAAACATAGCCCCTGTCTTAGGTTGC
>CAUYPK010118952.1:0-15996 GCA_963574355.1 Loris lydekkerianus
TGACAAAATGTCCTGCGATTTTTTTGTAATTTCTGTTGCAATGTCCATGTCTTTAGCAATATCAGTAAAGATCAGCAAAAGCATTGTAGTTACCTTCATAACCAGGAGGATAGCTTTGTTATGTTACTATTGATATGTTCATAGGCTTTTCTTTCAATGTATTTGTACTTCTATTTGGACTATTGCAAAGAGTTTCTAAAGGATACGTGAGTTTCCTGCAAACTGTAAAACTGTCATCTTAGTTCTTTGGCCACATATAAGAATGTATATTTTTTAATTTGCAAAGATCAAAAACGTTGTACTTTCTAGAACTGAAAGTTGTCAACTTTTCATTCATTTCTGAAAGTGAGTTTTCTTGCCACCCATTAAAACATTTGATATTGAGAAAAGGGGATGGTCGCTCTGAAGTACCTGGTCTAAGTAGAATTTCATCCCTTTTTGATAGAATACTTACCATCTTCTTAAGAGTAACTGTGGTTGGAGGGGCAAGGTGGCTCACGCTTATAATCCTAGCACTCTGGGAGGCCGCGGGAGATGGATTACTTGAGCTTATGAGTTCGAGACCAGCCTGAGCAAAAGTGAGACCCTGTCTCTACTAAAAAAAAGTAGAAAAACTGAGGCAAGAGGCTCACTTAAGCCCAACAGTTGGAGTTTGCTGTGAGCTATGATGTCACTGCACTCTACCGAGGGCAACAGCTTGAGACTCTGTCTCAAATAATAAAAAAGTCTGGAGTGGGTGCAAGAGAAAATAGGTGAGGAAGTAAAAACTACTACTTTTGGCTAGATTTGCTAAAAAAAAAAAAGAAGGCTAGAGTGGATTGTGGAGCAAAGAGGTGATTTTAAGATGGGCAATAAAGTCTTGAGCATTTCTGATAGCTTACAGTGGCTCTACTTGCTTTGTGATGACCGCCCAAAATTGTCCAAATTTCATCTTTCCCTGACCCTCTCCATCAGGGGTGGAGAACACGCGGCTAGAGCCGCATGCAGCTCCCGGCCAAAATGAATTTCGGCTCTTTGCCTCTTATCATTATTTTGTATACTGTGGCTCTTTGCCAAGTTTGGATTTTGTTATGCTGCTTCTGAGGAGGGACCTCTGAGGAGCCATCTCCGAGCGCATAGTTGAACTTGTTCGCCACCCCTGCTCAAAGGGATGATCATAGGCAGATCCCACCGGCCAGAGATGTCTGGAGTCTTTTCTCCCCAAATTCACCAAGCCCAGTTACAGGGAAGCTGTTACTCAGCTGCCATCTTTAATCCACTTCTCCCCTTACTTATATTTCTTTTACTTACATGTTGAAAATTAAAAATAGCTGCACTGCTTCTTTTAGTTCCACACCTAATAATTGTTACAAATCAATTATTTTCTAATTATTTGTCCTCCTTCATTAGATTATAATATCCTTAAGGACAAAGACTGTGCATGAACTTCATATAATGTCCTCAAGGGCAAATATGGTACATAGAGGGCACTTAGTAAATACACACTTACTCTCAAAACGTGCTTCCTTGACTCAAAAATTTTATGGATAATGAGAGAATATGGTATCCACAGGGAAAGAGGAGTTTTCACAAGTGCCCAGAACCAACTTTTACTAAATATACCTTATGCCTCAGGCATTGCGCTAAAATGTACTTCATGGGTATCATTTCATATCATGATGTATTTGGTGCATAAATATAGTAAGTACAGTAAGTTCTTACCAGTGTGGACTCTTGTCAACAAGAATCTAGAAATTTGTGGACTCATATCAGCTCAGCAGATCAAAGGCCTCCAGAAGAACCAAGGTCCTTTTTATCTTTCCATTCTGCCTTCCTCTGTGAGTTGCTTATTGGTGGTCTCTTGGTTGCAAGGTGGCTGCTGAAGCTCCAGCATATCTCCACAGGACAGAAACCCAAGCAGGAAAGAAGTAGGAGAAAAGCTGGTGAAAAGAATTTTCCTTTTGAGAAATTCTCATTATTGTTTAAGTCTCCCGCAGACCTTCCCTTTATTGAATCATGGCATATAACCTTCACCCTTCAACAGTTATTGACAAAAGTCGAATGTGACTCGCTTTGACTAGTTGTGTTCATATCTTGTGGCTGAACACAAAGCTGATGTTCTGTTGTGAGGTGTGGGGAGAGCAGATCTCAATCTCCACCTCAAATTATATAAGGTAAGATGCTGTTATTACTCCCACTTTACAGATGAGAAAACTGGTGAGAGGGTAAGTAATTTCCCCAAGGAAATTCATTGGGCTGTGGGATGTCCAGGTGTCTGATTACACATCATTTCAGGGTGTGTCTGTGAGGGTGTTTATGGATGAGAATAGCATTTGGATGAGTGGGCATCTGTTCTCATTAGAAAACAGATGGCCTTCCCCCATCCAGGCGGATAGCTTCAATCTATTGAGGACCTGAATAAAACCACAGAGGAAAGGTGAATTCATTCTCTGGCTGACTGTTGAGCTGGGGAAGCTCTTTTCCTGCCTTCCTAGATCTCAGGCCGGAAGACTCAGGATGAAATCTATACCATGGACTCCCTCTTAGGCCTTCAAAATGCACCAAAAGCTTTTCTAGGTCTTCAGCTTGCAAAAGGCTAATTCACTGTTTTGTGCAGCTGTAATAAAATACAGTAGTTGGGTAGTTTATAAATAAAAAAATTTATTTCTTACCGTTCTGAATCAAGGCACCTGGAGATTCAGTGTGTGGTGAGGGCCTGCTTTATGCTGCAGATGACACTTCTTGCTGTGTCCCCACGTGGTGGATGGGCGTAATGACCTTTTTTCGGCTTCTTTGATAAAGGCACTAATCCCATTCATAAGGGCTCCATTCTCATGACCTAATCACCTGCCAAAGGTTCCACCTACTAACCACTACCATGGGGACTAGAGTTTTAACATGAGAGTTATGGGGAAGTCACAGACGTTCAGATCACAGCCTTGGCAGATCCTGGGACTTCTCAGCCTCTATAGTCATGTGAGCCAATTCCTTGTAAAAAATTTCATATTATGTACATATATATAGTGGCATATGATATATATTTTCCAGCTGTCAGCCCTTAATAACTAAATTACAGTGCCTTCTTGGAAAACCCTAGGACCCCCCAGATGGACTTGGAATATAAAATGCTAAAAGCATAAACTATAAACATATAAAATATAATCACATGAAATATAAATATATAAAATATAAGACATTAGAAGTGGAAAGAACATGTAAAATCACCTAATCCAGTTGTTCTCTAAGTGTGAACCTCAGATCAGCAGCAACAGCATTACCTGGGAACATCTTAGGAATATAGGTTCCCAGGCTCTGCCCCAGACTTACTGAATCAGAAACTCTGGGAGTTGGGCCTCAAAATTTATGTTTTAAAGCTGACACATGCTAAAGTTTGAAAACTACTGATCAAGCCCAATCTCTTCATTTAGAGCAGGGGCCCTCAAACTACGGCCCGCGGGCCACATGAGGCAGTGTGATTGTATTTGTTTTTTTACTTCAAAATAAGATATGTGCAGTGTGCATAGGAATTTGTTCATAGTTTTTTTTTTTTTTTTTTTTTTTAACTATAGTCCAGCCCTCCAATGGTCTGAAGGACAGTGAACTGGCCCCCTGTTTAAAAAGTTTGAGGACCCCTGAGTCTTAGAGACTTGATCAAGGTCGTTCAGGTTGTAAGTGGTAAAAAGAGGTCTTAGAAGTGAGCCTGGCAGAGGGGTCACCTGAATTCTGTGATAAATGATTAAGTTATATATTCTTCTCAAACATGCACTTCAAAAGAGATTTTGCATTTTTAATAGCGTCAGATGCACACTGCTGTGGTCTGAAGGTTTCTGTCCCTTGCTCCCAAATTCATGTGTTGAAACCAAGTCCCCTCTGTGATGGTATTAAGAGGTGGGGTCTTTAGGAATAGAATTAGTGCCTTTATAAAAGAGGCCAAGGGAGCTTGCTTGCCCCTCCATTATGTAAGGACACGGCAAGAAGATAACTTCTAAGAACTGGCAGAGAGCCAGCCCCCCAACTCTGAATCTTCCAGTACCTTGATCTTGGACTGGCCTACCCTCAAAATTGTGAGTATAAGCTTCCCAATCTATGGTAATTTGTTACTGTAGCCCAAATGAGCTAAAATACACACCTCATTTCCAGCTGTAATAATAACTACCCAGTGCTATGAATAGCCTTTATGCTACGCCTTTATCGTAGTTCATTAGACTCTCTAGCAGCCCAGGGAGGTCGATGCTGCTACCTCCTTTTTACAGATGGGAGGGAATGAAGCTCAGAGAGGCTAAACAACTTTCACAGCCTTCCAGCTAATAAGCCAGAGTACCAAGATTCAGATTCTTACCAGAGGTTTGATTGAAACCAAGCAGGTGAGCAGGCTGAATGTGACTCTGAGCGTTGGCTTGGCTCCCATACAGAAAAGGGGCCATGGTGGGGGTCCCTGTCCACAGTCAGGCCTTCGTCCTGAAACTGGTTGAGAACAAAGGAGAGTGACACTGGTCCCCGTGCAGGGTTTCCTGAAATCGTGCCAGCTGTGTGAGGCCGTGCTGTAAGCAGGCCACTGGCCCAGGTTCATCTCTCCCTCTGAAGGGCACAGTGGCTATTTCTGGCTGGGTCTGTTTTCTCTAACTTGTCTGAGGCCCCACAGGCCAAAGGGAAGCTGGCTTTGGCTTCACAGCCTGATGACAGCACCAGGGTCTGACTGGATGGAGCAGGGGAGAAGGTTAGCCGTCGGGAGTGTGAAATCTGGCCAGCTGTTGCCCATCAGCTGGAAAGCTAACCGGAGCCTCCCCAGGAGCTGGTCCTTGGAGTGTCATGGAGCGGAGGCAATGCTGGCTCCTGGCGGGGGGCCAGCAGGAACTCAATACACTCTGCCTGCTCCTGCAGGGTTCCCACACCTGGCACTGGGAATTACTGATTGAAGGGACTTGCCATAGAATGATGGGAGGCCACAGCTGAAAAGGACTCAAGTGACCACGTGGCCCAGTGTTTTTTGAACCCTTTAACATGGTGGAGATGATTCTGCAAATGAAATTGCAGGCAGTTAAAACCAACACAGAAACTGCTAGCAGTCCCACTCACTCACTCAAAGCCTGGAAGCTCCTGAGGGCCCCAGCAGGGTTGTGAACTTGAACTGTACCCACTCCTTTAACTCCCTGGCAGTAGAGAAGGAAAACGGAGGCAGAAGGTGGGTTCTGGCCTTCAGGGCAAAACCAGGGCCTAGACCCAGGCTTTCTGACTCCCAGTGTGGCACCAAGGACTAGGGCCACTCAAGTCCTGGATTAGGCCTCTCTGGCCAGGAGAGCTGCTTGTCAGCCTGAGATACCTTGCAGAATCCCCGACCAGTCACTTTGAGAAGGATGGAGGGACAAGGAGAAAAGGACAAGGGATCATGGTCCTCTAGGAATGTTCTTCACCTGTGCCTCACAGAGAACAGAGTCCTACTGGAATCTAGACTTCATCCAACATTCAAGCCCTTGACTTTATTGTTCTTTAGGTTTTATTTAGTCTTACTTGTCTCAGGGCTTCAGGCAAATTTTGGACTTTCTATGGACCCTAGACTTAATTGTAGACACATGCTTTGCTAAGCCCTGTTTATTGGATTATTCTCAAAGTTTATTCATATCCTAGGTTTCTACAACCCCGGACCTTTATTCAATGTAGTGGACCCTATATAGCTGAGGATTCATTATTTTCAGACTCCAGACTACCCTGGCACAAACTATTCATTTTGCAAAGGACAGCCATCCAGAATATATAAAGAACCCAAACAACTCAACAAGTAAAAAGCAAATAATCCCATTAAAAAGTAGGCAAAGGACGTGAACAGGCATTTTTCAAAATGACATATAAATGATAGAAATGCAGGAAAAAATATTAAACATCACTAATCATCAGAGAAATGCAAATGAAAACCATAGTGAGATTTAATAGCACCTTATTCTAGTCAGAATGACCATTATTAAAAAGTCAAAAAATAATAGATGTTGTTTAGGATGTGGAAAAAAAGGAAAAGCTTATACCCTGTTGGTGGGAATATAAATTAGCACAGGCTGTATGAAAAACTGTGGAGATTTCTCAAGGAACTGAAAGTAGATTTACCACTTGATTCAGTAATTCCACTTCTGGGAAGGAAAAGAAATCATTATATCCAAAAGATACTTGTGCCTGTATGTTTATTGCAGCCCTATTCACAATAGCAAAAATATGGAATCAACCTAGGCATTGACCAACCAGTGACAGGATAAATAAAATGTATTGTGTGTATTTATATCTCATGGGATACTACTCAGCCATAGAAAAGAATGAAATCATGTCTTTTGCAGCAGGTTGGATGGAACTGGAGGCCATTATCCTAAGTGAAGTAACCCAGAAACAGAAAGTCATATAGCTCATGTTTCATATTTTCACTGGTAAGTGGGAGCTGCATAGTGAGCATACGGGGACACAGAGTGGAGTAATAGGCACTGGAGACTCAAAGGGCACAGGGGGAGGGGTGGGATGAGACTTTACTCAGCGGCTTCTACCTATACTAATTGTGCGATAATTACACAAAAAGCCCAGACTTTGTCACTACACAATATCTCCATGTAACAAATCTGCTTGTGTACTTTCTAAATCAATAAAAAATAATAAAAGGAGATTTTATTTTGCTCCAGCTCCATCAAGCTAACCCCCAAGAATTAAACCTGCCAGCCCTTTTTACCTTCACCAGGTGTCTATCCTACCGTGTTATTTGACAGGGTTCTCTGACACTATCCTCTGTTAAACTCCATGTATAAGTTTGGCTGACCATAGTATATTCTCATTTTAACTCTTTTGATTAATTATGGGTTTTATCAATGGAACACCTGGGTGGTGCCCCAAGCATGAACTCTCAGCTGTGTGACTTAGGGAGGTTACTTAACCTCTCTGAGCCTCAGTTCATCATTTGTAAATGAGCTAATAAAGATAATTAATTAAAATACTAAGCAGGGTGCCTAGCACACAGTAAGCATGCAACTCACTGTGGCTATTAATTTTAGTGTGAGCCTCACCATGAACACAGGGTGTGGTAAAGCAGAGTTCATGGCTAAAGCTGGGCAGGTGAGGAAGGAGAAAGTGAAAGGTTGGCCAACTTTAGAAAACCCAGGCAAGAAATTGCAACTTTTTTTTCAAAGAAAAAGTTAAACCTACAGTTAACAAACTTGGCAGTGAGGAGACAAGTCTAGTAAGAATGGTGGCAAAGACATACTTAGGAAGATGGTAAGAAGGAGGGTGTTAGGAAGGATGCCCCTTTGCTGTGGGAGCAGAGTCCTAGCACCCCTGCTCCTACCCACCCCACCCCTTCCCCCTCAGCTGAGCCAGGACTTTGATTTTTTTTTTCTTTATTCTTTTGTGTCATAGACTCACTTACTCTCAGAGCTGCCTACAAGGGCTAGATGGATTTAGGAGTGAGGTGACAGTGTGTGATTGGTGGGCATCAGGCTGTCAGTACATAGCTTAGAGTCCTGTAGTTAGTGTGACAGGCTCAGGGAACGGGAAGAGCCAACATCTGGTAGTGATAATCATAAAAATGTTACATGACGCCTCATCTTCCGACTTCACTGTGACGAAACAATGAAGAATTTGTGTGCGACATAGTTTGGGTGGTGGAGACTGAAGGTGGGGAGCAGGAGAGAGAGAGAGACCTAATGTCCTCCAATCTCCCAAATCCTAAAAACATACTTTCTTAGAGGGAGTGCTCCTTAGCACTAAAATTCCAGTCTCTGCCCTCACAAAACTACTGATGATAATGTGATTGAGGACAGTGATGGCCACTGCGTAGTGAGTTCTTACTCTAAACCAGGAATACACATCCGTGCACTCTTTCAGTCTTCACAACCCTGACGGGCAAGTCAAAAGATTGTCCCCACTTTACAGACGAGAAAATAGAGGCACAGAGAGCAGGGTGACTCAGCTAGGCCATCCAGTGACCTTGTGGTGATGCTAAAGCCTGTCTGTCCAAGAGCCCTGCCCAGGGGTGCTCTTCCCCTCTCGCCATGCCCTGCCTCCCCCACACAGCACGGAGGCTGCCCGCCCAGCGCCCATGTCCTCCAGAGGCAGTTCATACTCTCTTCTTTGATGTGACAGTGTACGCCTGGCACCTGGGTTTCGCTGACGTCCAGGTCCAGCATGGTAGGGACCCCACAGCCCCACCTGCTCTTTCCCTTTCTCTGTCTCTTTGTCTCTTGCCCTTGTTCTGTTTTTCCTTTTTCCTTTGATCTTCTGTAGTCAACTCCTCTTTCTCAAATGCACCTTTCTGAGGCCTCTGGCTCACTTGGTGTGTTAGACACTTGGACTGAGCTCAAGCTATTTTCCAAAACCCCAGCTGTGATGATATGTAGCTGTGCCTCTCCCCTTGGTGCCCCGGTCACAGGTTTATTTTTATAATGAGCCTCTGCCTCTTGTCTCCACTGTGGACTTAATTGCCTGTTACGCTAGAAAGAATGCCAACTGCTTTTTGCAGAAACTGAGCAAAATTGTACTATAATGATCTGCTAATTTCTTCCAAACTATTATTTATTTATTTGCCCACCCTTTTCTCCCGGTGGTGAAGGGATTGAAAGGGGAAGAGGAGGGAGACTTTGTTAATTTAAATTTATTTATCATTTCTAGGATCATTTTCTCTAGGAGAGTCAGAGAAATTCCTAAAAAATATGTTTAACTGTTCATCTCCTGGACATTTTAGGACATTTGCATCAAGCTTGGGGGCAGGGTAGGAACAATCCATTGCAGAACAAGCTGTTTGCCAACAAGAAGAGGGTGGACAACTTCCCCACCAGGCACAGTGGGCTCAGTGCCCAGGGCTCTCCACTCTCCATCCTTTTAGGAGTGTATTCAAAATGTCTTAATTTCTTTTAAAATCAGAAGAAAGAAAATGAATGTAGTGGCATTTGTCTTTATACCAATGCAGTTGTAAAATGTAAGCTTTCTATTGTTTTATGACAAACATGAAGTGGAAAGTGCTCCGGGCCCAGGGAAAGCAGAGCACCACCCACTCCATCCTGTCATTGCCAAGACTGACGTCTCTCCCCTCTCCTTCCCTCTGTTTCCCTCTCTCTTTCTTTATTTCTCTCCTTTCTTCTTAAGAATCCATGCTTAACACACAAACAAAAGGTGGTAACCTCTCTCAGGAGACAGTGGAGCCACACAGGACTGAACCCAGGCAGGAAAGTGCCTGCGTTCCTCCCATGATGCCCTGTTTTGCAAGGGCTCCTTCCTTCCTTCCTTCCTTCCTTCCTTCCTTCCTTCCTTCCTTCCTTCCTTCCTTCCTTCTCTCCCTCCCTCCCTCTCTTCTTTCTTCCTTTCTTCCTTCCTTGCAGCCTCAGACTCTTGGGCTCAAGTGATCCTCTTGCCTCAGCCTCCTGAGTAGCTGGGACTATAGGTACCTGCCACAATGCCAGGCTAGTTTTTCATTTTTAGTAGAGATGGGGTCTCCCTCTTGCTCAGGCTGGTCTCAAACTCCTGAGCTGAAGCAATCCCAGAATGCTGGGATTACAGACGTGAACCACTGTGCCTGGCTGACCCCTGGCTTCTACACTTGACTCCTTGCTTCTACACTGATTTTATTTTATTTTAATTGAATTAATTTTTTTTTTTTTTTTTGAGACAGAGTCTCACTTTGTTACCCTTGGTAGAGTGCCCTGATGTCACAGCTCACAGCAACCTCAGACTCTTGGGCTAAAGAGATTCTCTTGCCTCAGCCTCTCTTGTAGCTGGGACTACGGGTGCCACCACAACACCTGGCTATTTTTTGTTTTTTGCTTGTTTGTTTTTAACAGGCCCAGGCTAGGTTCAAACCCACCAGCCCCGGTGCATGTGGCCAGCACCCTAACCACTGAGCTACAGGTGGCGAACCACTGGTATATTTTTAAAAGTCATGAAATGATAGAAGAAACGGGAAAAGTCATCAAGTGCCACAATTTCCAAACCATCTTTTAGCTGCAGAGCATTTATTAAAACAACAACAACAAACCAAACCATCCATGGCAGCATTTGCAAAATAAGAGAGAGTGGGGGAGAACCAACTAAACATGGGCTGCCCAAGCAGACGGGTGACACCACCCCAGTTCCATGGGGTTCTCTGGAAGGTTCAGAACACTGGGGCCTCCTCCAGCTGACCCTGACAATGACTGATCCAGCCCAGCCCCAGTTCCTCACTTCACAGGGAGACAGAGGAGCTGGAAGTCTTATTTCAAACCCCAGGGCTTGTCAGCAGAGGCCCATTCTGCCCCCCAGGGTTCCCTTTCAACATTCGTTCTCCTAGACCAGACTTCAGAACCCTTTAATTTAGTTCGGCCATAAGGATTCATTGATGTCTCTTTAGCAACCACAGGTTAATGTGCAGCAAGATGGATTTTAGGGCAGGGTAAATAGTAGATGTCCAAAATTATACTCTTATAAAATCCTTACCACCACACCATGAATCAGGTGTTACATCATTACAGGCAAGGATCTGAGCCAGTGCCCTTTCTATAGATTTTGATTTCTCTTTAAAAAGACAGGGAAGTGCTTGGTCCCTGGTCCTTTCCCTCCCTCCCTCCTCCACTCTGCTCCCCTCTTTTCCCTCTCCCCTCCTTTCTCTGTCCCCTGGTCCCCCCTCCCCTTTGACAGTGGAGGGAAGTGGGTTCTGGGTTCTTGACAAACGCTTGATAGTGAAAATAAAATACATCATTATAACATTTCATTGCATAGTTGTGAGCCAAAAGAAAAAAAGTGTAATTCTACCATGCATTGCAGCATTATGTCGTGTGCCTTTGCATATCCTGTGTGCGTGTGAGTGTGTGTGTGTGTGCAGACATGTATTCCCTTATATTCTATAAACTTTGGGTTTATAGAAGTGGTGACATACTTTTTGATTACCTATTTCTCTCCTTTTCTGCCTTTGCCCCCTCCCCCCACTGTCAGCACTTTCTAATTCAATTTTTTATATCATGCTTTAATTCCTGCCTAATATTCCTTACATTGGATAAACTAATGAATTTAACATCCTTACATTAAAATCATTTAGTTTACTTCCTATAGCTTTGACATCATAAAGGTGCAGAACTATTTACAAAGACGATTTTGTATTTTACTTTTGTCTTTGCTCTCCCTCTGTAAAGGAGGGAGCCACTTTCTCTGTTGTAGGAGCACAAAGCCATTCTTTCTTCCTGGCTTTTACTTGAGTAAGTGTCCATTTATTAAGGAGATTATGCAAAGAGCAAAGGCGAATGGCTTTGTCTGGAAGTGGAGTTTGGGAATCATGAGAGGGAAGGAAGAGAGTGGCAGGACACGAGTCTGGGCCTGACAGTGCAGGGGGTGCCAGGTCCTTACTGGGAGCAGCTGCTGAGTGCTGACCTTGGGCGATGGGCTCTTAACCTTGGCAAATACTCCCTCTCTGAAGGCACAGAACCCTTTAAGGGTGCTGCCTTTAAGAGACCAGGCCAGCTTTGAAAAGGAAGCCCTCAGTGCTCACCAGACTGGGCTTCATGTAATCTTTCTGGGACTAGAGACCCTAAGAAGAGATAGGAGTCTCTGAAAGGGGCCACGATTCATTTCTCATCTTCCTGGTAGGTTGGTAGGGACACTGTTATATTCATTTTGGTTTAAAAGTTATAAAGTAGACTGATATTTCTTGCATATCTAAGTCTACAAGTAAAAAACATGCTTCATAACTGGCATTTCAGTGAACACCTTTGCACATACCTATAATTATTTCATTGAGATGCAATCCTAAAAGTGAAATTGCTAGGCTAAAAAGACATAATTTTTTTTTAAAGCCTTTAAAAAATTATCCTCAAAAAAAAAAAAAAAAGTTGGCAGTTTTCACATCTATCAGTACAATTCAGGAGGGCTCATTTTCTACACAACAACTTCTAGTCCATATCAGTGTTGAAATCCTAAAGTCTTTTGCCTCGGCAGTAGAGGAAGTTTCCCATTTATTTATTTTTTGAAACAGGGTCTTGCTCTATCTCCCAGGATAGAGTTCACTGGCAACATTGTAGCTCACTACAACCTCAAACCCCTGGGTTCAAACCATCCTTCTGCCTTAGCCTCCCAAGTAGCTGGGACTACAGGCACGACTAGGTCATTTTTTCTCTTTTTGTAGGTGGGGGGTTTCACTCTTGCTCAGGCTGGTCTTGAACTCCCAGGAGTGATCCTCCTGGCTCGGCCTCCCAAAGTGCTAGGATTACAAGCGTGAGCCACTGTGTCTGGCCATGTTTCCTAGTAGTTTTGACATTCTAGGCAGAAATTCCTGAATTCCTTTATCAACTGGAGTTTCACGAGAGAATAAAGCAAAAAGCGATTCCAGTGACTATATTTCCAGTTTTCCAGAGATAGGCACATAGCTAGAACCATCCTAGATCCATAGGAAACAAATGAACTGGCTCCTGGCAAGGTGTGTTTTGGGCTTGGTTCCCTGGGGAGGGGTCTGTTAGAAAAGGCTGTTAGAGCCTTGCCCCTTGTGGTCCCAGGCTCCACCCTCTGCAACTCTTCCTTTTCCATTATTTTCCAGGGTCATAGGAGAAGTAGGTATAGAGGCTCCTACTTCTTCCTTCCTTTAGGAGCTATACAAAATTTTCTATCCTTATTTTGCAATTTGAAACTCAAGTTTCATATCTTGAACTGTTTATTTATTCAGGTTTCATTTCTTTTAGAAAGTCATAGTTTCCTTTAAAATTTAGAAGACTTGAGATTGTTTTTGTGCAGTACTAAGTGCTGACTGACCTCTCCGATTTCTTTCTTGGTGTCTTTGCCTCCTTTCTGTCCTACACTGTTAATACAGACCTTGTGTCTCCCTACAACAGTGGTTCTCAACCTGTGGGACTGTATGAGAGGGTTACGGCATTCAGAAGGTTGAGAACCATGGCTTTGGAACCACCTTTATGAAGGATACACCCTTCCTAATATCATTGCCCAGAGTCACTTGGTTCCCCTGAGAAGTTTTACTGGGTTTGTGATTTAAAGCCTTTAAAAATTCTATCTTGTCTTATCTAATCTATCTTACCTTGTCTAGTCTAGATGCATTTGGCTTTTTCACCCCTCATTGTTGAAAATATCTGAAGTCTTTCTGTTCTCTTTTATTTCTGGGTAAATAAACCAGTCATTTTCCTAAGTGCAGCTTTTTCTTATTATTTCTTGCCAAATTCCACATATAACAACCAACATCCACAGCTCATGTTTTGTTTTCTAACCTCTTCTCTCTCCTCTAGGACCAGTAGGCACATGGTCTGCCTTTCGAGTCACTTCAGAAGGCAGATGTTCCAAATTCTTGCCTCTGTATGGCACGGACAGCCAGCCTCCCAGCCTGTCGATGCTACCGCCAGCTAAAACGATACCATTTTCAGTACTAGTTTTTGTACTAGTTAGGAAAGGCAAAATGCTGAAATCAACAGCCTCAGATCTTAATGGCTTATGCCATAAAAGGTTCTTTTTTGCTCATGCAAAGTTCCGTAGGGGTTTTCACACTTAGGAGGCTCTCCTGGCTGTCTTTCTCTAGCTGGTGACGTTAGGCTTCTTCCAGCATGTAACACCAATAGCATGTGGCCACCAAAGTGGCTGAAAATAGGGAAGACAAGGAAGATTGTGTTGTTGTTTTTAAATAGGGTATCAATTTTTAGATAAGCTCTGTATCGAATTTTAAATCTATATCTACTTTCTCTTTATATTTCTACTTTTAGTGTTCTTACTTAAAGTATATATAGATATAATCTGTTTTTATAATAAAATCCTATATTTGGGTACAATTTATTTTAAAAGAATGGGGGAGATGAAAGGATTTCTTATTTTCCAAATGATTAGTCAATTACCCCAAGACTATATGGACTATATTTTATTTAATTGTTCTTTATGTGGGTGGAATCTTTAAGTTGTACTAAGTTCTTAATTATAGTTGTGTTTGTTTCTGTGTTTTCTGTTCTGTTTCTGGTCTTTGTTATCTGTCTAGACCAGGGGTCCTCAAACTTTTTAAACAGGGGGCCAGTTCACTGTCCCTCAGACCATTGGAGGGCCAGACTATAGTTAAAAAAAAACCAACTATGAACAAATTCCTATGCACACATCTTATTTTGAACAAAAATGGGAACAAATATAATATTTAAAATGAAGAGCAAGTAAAGTTAAATCAACAAACTTACCAGTATTTCAATGGGAACTATGAGCCTGCTTTTGGCTAATGAGATGGTCAATGTCTGGTTCCATATTTGTCATTGCTAATCATAACAAGTGATGCAAGTGTGCATCAATTAGTTTAGAACTGGTTGGTGATTTCAGATATTTCATTCTGGAAAAAGTTTGTTCACAGACATAAGTCCTACCAAAGATGGTTGCCATTTTGAGTGCATGGTTCCTGAGATTAGAATATGTCTCAGAGGGGAGATACCCATAGAAATAGTAAGGCTGCTTGACTTGAATGCATCTTTCAGAGAGTCACAATTCTGCAGTTCAGCCAGTTCCATTTGGTAAATCATATCCACATTTTCAATGTCAATCAAAAATGGGTTACAGAAAAGCTGTATGTCCTGTTCATGGAGATGAAGCTCTTTAAATCTAAATTGGAACTCCTTTTGCAACTTTTCCAGTGAATGCACACGTTTTATTTGGGAATGCAGCCAATGGATTTTCCACTAACAGATTTTGAGTTGTGGGGAGATGGCAGAAATTTTCCTCCTTCACTTGTTTGATGAGGAGGCCTAATTTTACTTCAAATGCTTTCACATGTTATTGCATATAACAGATGAGCTTCCCCTTCCCTTGAAGTTGCACACTGAAACTGTTGAGTAGCTCTGTTACATCTGTCAGAAAGGCAAGATGTCATTTCCATTCTGCATCATTGAACTCTGGTACTTGTTGTTTGAAAGCAGAAAAGCTGTAATCTGTGGAAGTACGTCATAGAAATGTTTCAAAATTCTCCCTCAACTCAGCCAATGGGCTTCTGTGTGTACAGAACATCTTCATAAGCAACATTTAGCTCAGACAGAAATTCCTGAAATTGTCTGTGGTTTAGTGTATTACCTCTAATGAAGTTAACACAAGATACCACATAACAGAGTTTTCATAACAGAGTCCCACTTCAGTGATTTACTACACAGTGCTTGTTGGTGGATGAGGCAGTGTATGGCTATTCGATGAGAATGGTTATGTTTGTCCATCTTTTGGTTAATGCAAGCAATTACTCCTTTCGTAGACCCCACCATGCTAGAAGCACCATCAGTTGTCACACTGGCTAGTTTCCAAACTATTCACAGTTTGGCAAACCTTTTCATAAATATTCTCTCCTGTAGTTGTTCCTTTGATGCTTTGCAGTGCAGCAAGCTCTTCTATGACTTCAAAATAGTCATTCATACCACAAATAAAAATTAGAAATTGTGCAGAATCATGAACATCATTACTTTCGTCAAGTGCCAAGGAAAAATAGGAAAGGTATTTTGCAGAGTTTTGCAAATGCTGATGCAAATTGTCTCCCATTTCTTCAATCCTTCATGTAATTGAGGGTCCTGAATGACTCTCTGTACTAAATAAATCAGCCTTCTCTGGACACATCTCTTTGGCAACAGAAAGAAGGCATTTTTTAACAAATTCTCCCTCCACAAATGGTCTGCCAGTGCCCGCTGTTATGTTGGCAACTTGAAAACTTGCTCACAGTGATGAAGTATTTAGCTGTTTCTGCTTCACAAAAGGATTTTGCTGAGTTGTCAATGTACTTTTCAGTTTTAATATTTTATCTTTTCTCACTTCTCTGACCAAACTATCATATTTATCTTTATGTTGAGTTTGATAATGTCAACGCAAATTGTATTCTTTGAACATAGATGCTATATTCTGGCATATCAAACACACAGCTCTTTCCTTGTACTGCATGAAAAAGTAATTATAAGTCCACTGTTCTTTGAATATCCTACATTCTGAGTCAATTTTTCTCTTTCTTGCTATCATTGTTTCCTAGGGATTCCAAATTGCTATTAGTAAAATACCAATATATATATACAGTGCTCCAAAAACAATATACCAGCAATAACT
>CAUYPK010118953.1:0-24649 GCA_963574355.1 Loris lydekkerianus
AGCCTGAAACTGCCTCTACCTAGATACAGCCAATGTGGTACCATGCCACTGGCCCGACCCTGTCACTCACCTCTTCCCCCGCCTTCTTTCCCTGCCCCTTCTCCACAATAAAAAAATAAAAAAATAAATAATAAAAAAAAAAAAAAGAAAGAAATCTGTATTGATCGAATCCTAATATTCCCTCAAAATATTATATGTACCAAGTAGAATAAGTAAGTATGCCAAGTTCAACTTGTATACTAGATGTTAGGAACACAATGTGTTTATTTCCAATATCTTCAGACTTCATAGTGAGCAAGACATTTAAAGATTAACGATTTTATTAATAAAGACAAACTTCTGCCACATTTCCAGTAAAGTCAACACTCATGACAAACCATTACTTCACAACAAACTCCTAAGTTAACTAATATTTTAAAGTGTTGTTTGTAATTTCTACCTTAAAAATGAAATGATAAAATAATGAAATGAAACCATACCATTTTGGAAACATTTCTTCTGACCTGGTCAAGATGACTGAAGTAATACCTAGAGAACACTATGGTGACAAAATGACTTTCTTTACCAGTAAACTTTTTTGAGGGGGAAAGTCACACAGAGAACATTGCTAAAGCGTAGAAAAATGAGTATATCAAATTATCTAATTTTGGAAGGCTGCTCATTGTGGATGCAAAAACAAAAGTTTCTATCCTCTTTAAGCTTATGGAAAATATGGCTTGAGCTAGTAAAAAGATATAAAAAAAGAAGATATATTTTGAATGGTATATGACATTTAATAAAAGTGACATTTTGTGGTAAGGGCCATCATCTGTTAGTGTAACTATTGATGTGGTGGATTTTAGCATTACATTACCAAGATACAGCATCACAAGTGAAAGTCTTTCAGTATATCCTTCCTGGATAATGAAACGGGGGAGGGAAGTAAGAAAGGCACCAAGTGCGATTGGCTACTTTAAAAATACTAAAAAACAAACAAATAAAATCTATAATAAATTCTTAACATACTCTTAATGATAAGAACAGTGACTACAAGCTTCATTTATACTACAGGACATTTTGCTGGTTTTTTTCTCATGTAAAGTACTAAAAAAGATTCAGATTTAAAGATTTAATGGTTTTCTCTTATAAGGAAAGAAATCCAAATTCACTGCCCTCTAGTAGAATGTTATTTAGTAGATGATTTGGAAAAATTATAAACTATTTAATCTTTCTTTTCAAGGTAATGTATTTTAAGAAATGAAATCCCCATGGATACCATGTACACTTACATTTGGAAACATCTGCTCGCTTGTTTAAAAATGTTTGAAAGGAAGAATTTCAGTAGGCTTTAGACCCACTTGCTGAAAGCACAAAGAAAAAAAAGTCTTCTAAACTGACTAGCCTTCATTAGTTTGCCAAACAACTGACCAACATTAGTAAAGGCAGAGATACAGGGCCAGGAGCTGTGGCTCACACCTGCCATCCTTGCCCTCTAGGAGGCCACGGCGGCAGGCAAATCCCCTGAGCTCAGGAGTTGCAGAGCAGACTGAGCAAGAGCAAGACCCCGTCTCTACTAACAATAGAAAAATTAGCCGGGCATTATGGTGGGCACCTGTAGTCCCAGTTACACAGGAGGCAGAGGCTAAAGGATCTCTTAAGCCCAAGAGTTTGAGGTGGCTGTGAGCTAGGACACCATGGCACTCTACCCAGGGCACAGAATGAGACTCTGTCTCAAAAAACAAAAACAAAAGGAAAAAACAGAGCTGTAACAAGCTAATGAAATGTTGAAATTTTTAACACCAACAACATCAGCAACTTTCTACAATTGACGAGTGAATCTGAACTGATCATCAGAATTCACCAAGGCACGGACAATAATAAGCTTTTCCCACTGGATACATCTGTTTTGCTACAGAATCATTGTGCACCTAAGAAGGACTGTGCCAAATTTCAAATTTAACCAACTCAGAACCAGAAAATGTTTGATCATAATTAAAATTTAAAAGGAATGAAATAGAGTGGTGCCTGTGGCTCAAGGAGTGGGGCAGTTGCCCCATATATCAGAGGTGGTGGGTTCAAACCCAGCCCCTGCCAAAAAAAAAAACTACAAAAAAAAGAAAGGAATGAAATGTAATTTTGTAGAGATCTTAATGAATAATATTTATATTCATGATAAATTATCAAAGTTGAAAAATGTTCTTTTAATTTCTATTTTGTGCTTCTCTTATGTAAAGTGATTGAGATAAAAACAAATAAGAAGTAGCTGGGATATATGAATGTACTCCGAACTTCTTAATCTTATTTTTTCCTTTTTTTGATTTATATATTTGTCTCATAAAATTAACACTTTAAAACATATTTTAAGCATTGTTTGACAAAATACATTACAATATATTTTATTATGGTACAAAATTCTAAAGTTACTGTTTGACCATTATTATGCTTTTATTTCCTTTTCCTTATCTCTATCTCAAAATATGAACTAAATATGGAATATTTTCATCTGTAACTTATCCTCACCATCCAAACATAATAGCTAAGTAAGTATTTGCCCACCTGTACACTGAATGGCAGTGCTAACTCATGTTCTGTCCCCTTTATCTTTGAGTCAATACTATGCTTATCTCTGACAGCCTTCTGGCATACCCATTTTTGAGCAAAATCCCTTGTTGAATACCCCCTTTACATTTTCTTTTCTTTTCTCTCAATGCACTGATAGCCTCCCTATCATTTATCCTGTGGCTTGCCCATTTCCTCCTCACAAGGTGATTACAGTTGACTTCTTCATTCATATTTTTCTGTCTCTTTCATAACACTTTATTCTAGTTAATACAGCCTCTCTAGCTTTCCCAAGATATACAGTACACAGTATCACACTTGGAAATTTGCTTTCACTATTTCATCCTTTTGCACCGAAGAATCAGAATCCCCAACAACCATACGAGAGAGCCAGACACCGCTGCAATCACATGAGGGTGTTTATTCAGGCTCGAGCCAGGGCTGTCGGCCTTCCCAGACACAGCTAGGACCGAGAGCCTCGTGCTCTCTGCGTGTAGGGTTTTTATGAGGGGAGTATGGGGTGAGGAGTGTGGAAAGCAAAGCTGATAGGGTCCTGCCAATCTTAATGGGTGGTGGGTGGGGGTGGAGGGGCTGACGCATCCCGGGAGATAGGGATGGGTGTGGTTTACTAAGAAAGGAAACTAGGAGCTTTCAGGTTTTCTCCAAATGGAGGATGAAAGCCTAAAAGCCCAAAATGGTGTCACTGCGTCACTGGGTCCTTCAATCCTTAAAAATGCTCTTTTAGCTTCTCCGCATATCTAAATGTATAGTTTATTTTCTTTAAGAAAGTTCATATTTAATTTTGCTCCTTTCCAATGTACTTAACATACTTCTTTTTTTGAAATGCTATAATTATTCATTCTCTATGCTAATAATTTGACATTTAACCCCCTATTACCTTGTGCTGTGCATTATCCCATTGCATAGTGGCTCTATTATATACATTAATGTGTTTAAATATTTAATTATTATCTTTTCTTTCATTATAATAAACTTTGTCTCTTCAAATGAGGATTGAATTTCCTTGAGGGCTGATAACTTCTCTGATTACTGGGCATTCCCAGAAGTACCTACCATGTTTCTGAGAAAGAATAGATGCTTTTTAATAAAGTATTATTAACTTGGGAAAGGTCTTCCAAATATATAACTACTTCCATAATGCATTGGAGTTATTAACAGAAGTTACATGTTTATGGTAGATTGTTAAACTCAAATGCTTGAGTTCAATAAGTGGTCTTATTTCCAAGATCTCAAGATCTTATTTACTGTTTCATCTTGTCACCTATTTTACATAATTTGTGGAATTATGTAAGTTCCAATTGCCTGATCTAAATAAATAATACAAGCAATCAGACAGATAGCAATTGATGCACCTAATGAAACAGAAATGTAATGTATGAGAAGTGATTGAAAAAAGTCAAGCTATATACTAAATCTCACACCACTTTCACAAAGAAATCTAATTTGTGCTCATGTGACACAGTAATCTTGTTGATGAAAGAATTATGAGACGCAGCATCCCATCCCTCTCCTTTAAAATGTTATGGAAAATCATAATATACTTGATCAACCTAGTCATTATCACAAGTTTTAGCACCCTAGCTTATTTTAGTGTTAGAATCCATAGTACATTAATATTTATGATACACTGCTATGTGGTCCAACTATTTTAACAAAACTAATAAATGTGTATTCACACAATTGTACATATATCAAGAACAATGTCATTCATACTCAAGAATTTTAAAAAATGTTTCTCTGAAAAAAATCCTTATTGTAGAAATACGATTTTAGCTGCAAGAAAAGAGACCATGTTGTTTATTGGGCACCAGACACATGGGTACATACTTACTATTTTGAAAAAGTAACATGTATTTTTATTTCACTAGAAGAAGAGCCTGGTAACATCCTTTGGTCATCCCCTTAAAGGGAGTTTTTGAAAAATTTACCATGTATCATTTCAAATATGAAAGTGCCTAATCTTAACATGTAAATAAGTGAACCACACTTCAGAAATGTAAAGTAAAATTATGAAAACCAAGTGCAGCCAGCCATGCATTAGACGGGAGCACACAGTGAAAAAAGTGAAACCATGTTAAACATGAAATTAATTCTTATTGATGAGTTTAACCATAAAGGGATTACTCTTCCAAGCTTGTACATCAGTGTCTTTTCACCTTTCAAATATTTCCGGAATATTTTAAAGTGAAAGATACTGTACACTTTGCCTGTAGTATACAGTTTACATATAAAACACAAAATAAACCATTTACACATGTAGTGAAAACCTTTCAATAATCCACAAAACCACCACAATCACCACCACCACCAAAATAACCACAAAATAACAACAGCAACAGTAAAAATGCTTCCCAATCTATCTATAGAACATTTCCTAACCTTGGATCCAGAGTTAATTATCTTTATGGCTTTGAAGGTACGCGTAGGAGGCTGTGGTGCTGACCCTTGAAAGATTATCAAAAGCGGGTAAGGCCGTATGGACTGTGGCTGAAAGCCTATTTCTTTAGATGAATCATTTTCAAAGTTTATAACCTATATTCCTTATACAGATTCTTTTAAAAATGATTTCAAAGAATATAATTTCAACAAACACATACATTGGGAAGATCTTGGACATATTTAGCAGCATCAAAGGACCACATACAACCATGAACTTTTATTAAACACAGATCCTGAAAACAAATATTGAAATAATGTTAGTTTATGTTCGCAAGAACTATACTTACAAAGAACTATAACTAAACATATTAGTATGAGAATATATTTACAATCTTCCATGATATTTTGATTGTTTAGTCACCAACAAGCTGATTCCAACTCAAGTTCTCAACAATAATACAATTTCTTTCCTCTGCTAGGTCCTGTCCTCTAATAAGAGCCAATTATGAAATTAGTGTTTCCTACCAGACTGTTGTCTAGAGGAGCAACTGAATGACTCATATGTCCCTGCACTAAAGGTTTGAGTTATTCCAGTTCATTCTTATGCCAATATTAGCCCCATTCTTACCCTTATTTTTGAAATTTCATTTGACAGCTCCAAATGTCAGAAATTACATCTTCATTTATATACAACAGTCAATATATCTTTATGTTGATATTGGAGATTCTTAAATTACTTTAATGAATCAAAAGCCAGGATATACTCAGGCATAAGATGTGTGCAAAATAATAGGATATATGGGCTTGGCACCTGTAGCTCAGTGGCTAGCGCACCAGACACACACACTGGAGCTGGCGGATTCAAATCCAGCCCCAGCCTGCCAAACAACAATGACAACTACAACCAAAAAATAGCCAGGCATTGTGGCGGGCACCTGTAGCCTCAGCTACCTGGGAGGCTGAGTCAAGAGAATCGCTTAAGCCCAAGAGTTTGAGGTTGCTGTGAGCTGTGACGCTACGGCACTCTACCGAGGGAGACATAGGAAGACTCTGTCTCAAAAACAAACAAAAAATCATAATAAGATATATGGGTTCAAAAATAATGGAATTTCAAGAGCTTCTGATAACTTTATCTAATTCCATACCACTTTCATTTAGATGTTTGGAGGTGCAGAAAAATAGTAATGACATTGATCTTGCTGATGTAATGATAAATGTGATTGTGGAGGAAAGTGCATCTTTCAGTAGACAACAAGCAGTTTCTAAACAGGAGGTGGAAAGTCAGGGTCTGAAGCCTGGGTCCTTAATAAGTCAGTGTAAGAATTTTGTAACATAGAGAAAGATATGAACAGATAGTTCTAGGTAAGGTAGAAAGGAAGGTCACAAAAATCTCAAGTAGTCTGGTTTTGATATTCAAAGATACTTTTCAGTTTACATCATGAAAAAATTGATATGCTGATAGTGACACTATAAATTGCCTATATTTCCTTTCACAAATGCTCTTCCTCTTCAACTTTTTTTTTTTTCATTGTTGGGGATTTAAAGGCAAAATTTCTTAGGGCTCTATTCTTAGCCATTTCCTTTAACGTCCTTCTAGGACCTCTTCCTTGGAAACTCCCTTGAGTTATCTCTTTGACCCCTTCCTATTGATTAGATGTCATATCTAATTAGCTCCAACCTCCAAGCAATTTCGATTTTAAAATGTTTGGAGAAAATATCTTTATTTTCCTTTTTTTTTTCTCTAGTTAAAATATTCTCTGCTTGTTTCCCTCTTTTTATGGCCTTTAAATTAAAATTTTGCCTTGTCCAAATCATTCATACACCATGCATAGGTTAATTACAGCTAATCATCAACCGATAATCATCTGAACAGAAACTGCCTAGATCTCTATTACCTAAAAAATAAAATGAAAATTACTAGTATAAAATTAAATATATCCATTATCTTACCTCAATTCAAACCATTTATTTTCCTGCCTTCTACTATCAACTTCACATGCCTCACATTACAGAAAAATGAGAACTTATGTCTCATGTATAATGGGTCAAGCTTTTCTCATATCTTTTCTCCAAAATATCCACCTTCTGTTATCTGCATAATTTCTAACTGTCCAATACAATACAATACATGGAAGTGTCCAATACAATTAGCACTTTCATGAATTAAGTCTTCTTGCCACTTTTCCGTATGACACCTGTAACACTTTGATTTCTCTTTTAGAACATTGATAATGACCTTTCTAGCATTTATATTCACTTTATTTCATTTTCTAGAATGTAAACTTCCTAGAGAAGGAAACTTTCCCCACAAATAGGGATTTTAACTTAATAAAATTTTCATCCCCCACAGGCCATAACACAGTGCCTTATGTTTCTTGAAAAATATGAGCTTTCAGAAAAAGGGAGAAAATAATTGAATAAACTCCTGGTTTTTTTTTTTTTTCCAAAAATGCATTTTTTGCTTGATTTTATAGTGTCCTTTTAGAGAAATTCTTGTCTGTGATTTTTATTGTTTATTGAACCAAACACAATTATATTCTTTTTACTATAGGCTATACTTACTGGACTTTCTCACCTTTATGAGTTACATTTCTCTGTTAAGAATCCTCTCCTTCTTCAAATGTCTTTTCATGTGTTCAGACTTCCTAACTGAAAACTTCCATCCTCCAGTGGGTATTGCTATATATAATTCCAGCTAAAATTTTTAGTTCTCCATTGGAGTGTCATCAAATAATTATGAGGATATTTTGCTTTTCGTCTAATAATCACAACATTTAAGAATAAATTGGTTGGTTAAATTTTGGATGTCTCCATAGGGTGATAGTAATATAACTTTCTATTCATATATTAAAGAGGAGATGAGACAATGTGTGTAGTTAATGTTTGAATATCTCTAATCCAAAAATTCAAAATCTGAAATGCTCTAAAACTTGAAAATTTGTGAGCACTGATATGATACAATATCTTTGAATAACACAATCTTTGTTTCATGCACAAAATTATTTAAAATATTGTATAAAATTTCCTTGGGGCTATGTATATAACATACATTTGAAACACAAATTAATTTCATGTTTAAACTTGGGCAACATTTCCAAGATACCTCATATGTATATGTAGACATTCTAGTATCTGAAGAAATCTGAAATCCTTCTGGTTCAAGCATTTCAGATAAGAATATCTGATCTAAAATATTCTCCCAAGCCCAAATTTTATGATTTAGAGTCTCAAAACTACTTTTTGTATCCCCTGGATATGTAAGAAACAAAAATTAAAGGTCTAATACAGCAGTCCTCAACCTGTGGGTCGTGACCCACAGGAACTGTATTAAAGGGTTGGGGCATTAGGAAAGTTGAGAACCACTGTTCTAATATAATGCTAAAATTGTTAGCATTCATTGCTGAGAGAATAATGACAATTTTTACTCACGGGAAAACAAGAGCTAACTGTTTAGTTAGAATAATAATTGGCATGTTTAGTATGAATGAAAAATAGACACTTCCATGAAAATATTCCATAGTAATTGAAAAACATATGAGACAAATAAAACTGCTATTACCTAATTTAATATACTCAGATGGCAATATGTTTATTATTTATAGTATTATATTAATGTATTTATACATGTTAAGTTTTTAATACATACATGACAAATACATAACCCTAAAAGTTTGATGATATATTTTTAAATCTATAAATGATATATCTTTCTTTTTTAAATCTTTTTTAAAATTTTAAAGTATTATGGGAGTGAAAATGTTTTTTATTACATGGATTACTTTTGTAATGCTGGAGTCAGGGTTATAAGTCTGCACTTCACCAGACAGTTTTAATTGTACCCGTTAGGTAGATTTTCACCCATCCCTTTCATGGTCCTGCCACCTGCTTGATTTCCATTAAGTTTTATTTCCCTGTTGTCCTCAATTAGTTCCAATTTTATAGTGAGTACATGTGGTATTTGTTTTCCCATTATTCAGGTATTTCACTTATGATAATGGTCTCCAGTTCCACCCAAATGGTCACAAAAGGTATTAAGTCATCCTTCTTCCATGGTATACATATACATATACATACATGTATACATGTATACATATACATATTTTATACATATGTATAAAATGTATACATATACATTTTAATGGGCACTCATGAATTTATGGGCATTTGGGCTGATTCCACCGATCATCCAAACAGAAAATAAATAAAGACTTAAATAGGACTCTAGAACAAAAGGGCCTAACAGACATTTATAGAACATTTTACCCCCAAACTACTGAACATACATTCTCATTAGCACATGAAATATTCTCCAAGACCAATGTTATTTTAGGTCACAAAACATAGCTCACCAAACTCAAAAGATAGCAGTTATACCATGTATCTTATAAGGTCACAGTGGAATAAAATTAGAAATGAACTCTAAGTGAAATACTCAATTCTATGCAAAGTCATAGAAATTAAACAAGCTGCTGCTGAATGAAAATTGGACCAATAATAAATTATGATGGAAATCACAATATTCCTTCAACTGAATGACACATAGGACACAAGCTGTCAAAATTTATGAGATTCAGTAAAAGCAGTCCTACAGGGAAAATTCATAGTCTTAAATGCCTATATCAAAAAGCCAGAAAGATCACAAATTAGTAATCTAATGACACATCTCAATGAACTACAAAAACAACAGTAAACCAAACTCAAACCTAGGTGAAGAAAAGAAATAACTAAGGTCAGAGCAGAACTATATGAAATTAAAAACAAGAAAATAATATAGAAGGTCAACTAAACAAAAAGTTGGTTTTTTTAAAAGATAAACAAAATTGATAGACATCTTGCTAGACAGACCAGGAATAAAAAAGAAAGCATCCAGGTTATCTCATTCAGACACGAAAAAGGGGATAGTATATCTGATAACACAGGAATACAAAATATTATCTGCATGTGCTATGAAAATCTCTATTCACATAAATTCGAAAACATAGAGGAAATGGCAAAAGAGGCCAGTCAGAAAGATTTAAAGATGCTATGTTGCTGATTTTGAAGAAGAAAAGAGAGGGCACTAACCAGGGTATTTAGGTGGCCTCTAGAAAATAGAAAAGGCAAGATAGTGTATTTTCTATGAGAATCTCAAGAATGAACAAAGTCCTGCCATCAGCTTGATTGCAGTGCAGTAAGACCCACTTCAGACTTCTGATGTCCAGAATGGTAAGATAATAAAGTTTGTGTTCTTTTAAGTGACTTTATGTTTCTGGTAATTTGTTACCCCAAGTATAGGAAACTAATACAATGATAATGAGGTCATCACAGGGATTTTTAGAGGAATAATCTCTGTAAAGTATGTACATCTGTGTTGGACCTTTGGTATTATACTTTTTATGAGGTGGCCTAGGTTACAAGTGGCATATGCTTCATGGAGAAAATAACCTTTGAAGGAATGATTAAATTGACTATGGAAAAGCTAAGAACATAAGAAAAAGTGTAATTCTAGAGATGAAAGCACACTTACAGCAATAAGATTAGTGTTTTAAGAAACATGCTATGTATTTGTATAGCCTCAATGAGGCCAATTAATGACAGCCTTTAAATATGGACAGAGGAGGTCAGATGTGGTGGCTCATGCCTGTAATCCCAGCACTCTGGGAGGTCAAGGTGGGTGGACAGTCTGAGCTCAGGAGTTCAAGACCAGCCTGAGCAAGAATGAGCCTACATCTCTAAAAATAGATGGGTGTTGTGGAGGGCGCCTGCAATCCCAGCTACTTGGGAGGTTGAGACAAGAGGATCATTTGAGCTTAATAGTTTGAGGTTGATACCATGGCCCTTGACAAAGGGTGACAAACTGAGACTGTGTCTCAAAAAAAAAAAAAAATGAAATATAGACAAAGGTATTAAAAATACAGCATGATATTAAGCCTAAGATCCTTAAAGACTTCTAAGTACTGGAATGACATAGTTATAAAAGGAGAAAAATGAAAACATTTAACTAAATTACATTCTTGATTATCAGATGATACCACTCATTATCAACCACTACATTTCAAGCCACCATCATCTCTTGCCTGTGCTATGTTAATATCTTCATAACTGGTTTTCCTACTTTTCTTCTTGTCCCTATCTTAGCCTGGTTTCCCCAGAGAGTTTCCCAAGTGGAAATGATCTCCTCCCTGGTGGAAACACTCTGGAGAAAACAGGTGGAAAAGTAGGTAAGACAGGGAAGAAATTGAACCAAGGGGAGAGTGTAGTATGCTAGTTGAGTATCAAAAATCGATTGTTCACTTTTAAGAGAACACATGAGCAACACCATCTCCATACAGTCTGTCCTGAGCAAAGAAGAGAGAAAAGGTTATCCACTGACTTTCCATTAATGGTCAAAGATTCAACTTGGACTCTTATAGGGGAGCCTATAACTTCAGATTATTTTTGTAGAGACACAAGGAAGATCTCATGTGTTTCAGATTTCAGTGGCTTCCAGGAAGACCTAGAACAGGAAAGGCCTGTGGCACAGGCAAATAGAAAGGCAGTGCTTCTGTACCGATATTAATTTACAAGCTATGATGGCTGGATGAAATGAGTGGCCAATGGCCCTAGGGACAGGGGCAGCTAAGAGTGTCTGACCAGGTAATAGAAGGGAATATGATACACCTCCCTGCAGCCTTCTATCCACACAGCACTTGAAGAGATCATTATAGAAGCCATACTAAGACTGTGTCACTCTCTAATAACTACCCATTTTATTTCAAATACAATTCAAATTCTCTACCTTGACACCAGACAACATTCAAATAATATTTCTTTTTTGCTTATTTTCCTCCAGCTTTACTGATGCTTCTGCTGTTCACCAAACATGCTGAGCTATTTTTCCAGCTCGGCAGCTGGACACTTAGGTGTTCTTAATCCTAGAAATATCATGCTACAAGATATTTAAATCCTAGTATGTCTCCATCAGGTCTTCTAGTCTCTTCCTAAATGTTACCTTTTGGAGTGATGCTTTCACTATCTCAGTGTACTCACCTTCCCCCACAGCATTTTATGTTTGGCTTATGTTACATTTATCAGTACCTGAAAGTATATTATGCATACATTGATTTCCTATCATTAAGGCTTGCTTTTCTCCATGTGATTGCAAACTCCATAAGGTCTGGAAATTTCCTTGTCTTGCTTCCTACCATATCAGCATCTGGAAAATGGTAATTACTAGATAAATATTTGCTGAATTAATGAAAAATAACTTTAGTTTTACCATACAACCATTTATATAAAAAAGACCATGGTAGAAGAAAAGGGATTTCTATTTATTAAATGGTAACCATATACATTATTATTCAACTGGGACACTGAAGAGAATGTTAATATTTTGATAAGTACCTAATAGGGAAGTGATCATTTAATTCATTGTCCAAACAGGGAAAGTATAAGGGAGCACTATTAATAGTTACACCAAAATAACAGGTGTATCATTCCTTTATGTTGTAGGCACTCTGCTATATGTTTAAACATATCATAGCCTTTTTGCCTGAAGGTAGGAAATGTTTTATTTCATTCCTATTAGAGTCCTTTGCTTTGTGGTCAGGACTCTTAGGTCAGACCATTTTAAATAAGCTCTGGCAGAAAAAGTTCCTTCTCTGCTTATTACCTCTAAAAGGAAAACAGATCCTTCTTCACCTAAAAACATTCAAGCCATGCCAAGTTCATTATCCCATGCCCAGTTCTTTCCTTCATTAGTAAAATATTAAAATATGCTTTACGACTAATTTTCCAAAACATATGCTATATATGCACTGAAAAAATGAATATTGGAAATAAGCTCATGAGTGATTTTTTAGTCAAGATCTCTATTGTTACATTAGAATAGATGAAATGTTCAATAAAAGGAAATTAAATATTGTTGTCATTAAATTTATAACCTGTGAACATTTATTACTTATAACAAATGTGAGATAATACTTTTAAATTATATGGTTAAAATCTTCAGGAAGAGAAAAGGGAAGTGTAAAGTAGGATACATAAATTAATTTTTGAATAACCATATTGATGACAGAAACAAAAAATATAGTTAATGAAGTTCTCACATTATCTTCAAACTAATTGTGTCAACAATTTTGCCCTTTCCTAGGCAATAGTATTTATAAAACTCACTTAAATTTTTTTTATCAATTTACCATTTCCAAAGCTCATATATGTTCATTGTTTTATATGGTTATCATAAAAAAACCCTCATGTTAGATAATTCTGGCATGGTCATTTTTATTTTATAGATGTGGATGCTGATCCTCAAAGATAACTGATCTGTCCAAGGTTTCATAGCCAAACCTAGGCTTTCTACATTCACACATCTTTTATTTCCTTAAGCAAGTCCTTAACTTTTAACGTTAGAAATTCTAAAGTGTTATAAAATAAAAATTGAACCTTACTATTTCTTTTTTATCATCTGGTTGTAATCACTGGAATTTGTCAGACCCAGAGGCAGTATAAGAACAAATACAAATGGGGAAAATAATCCTATAATCATATTCAACAGTCTTTGATTGTAACAACTAAAATGAGAAAGAAGAAAATCACTAAACCCAGTTTTTGTTTTGTCATGCAAAAATTTATTTCCTCTTTCAAGTGACTAAAGTAGTGGGGGGAAAATTGAATCCTTCACCAACTGCCTCAATTTTCTTTCCATTTCAAAGGAAATAAATTGAATAGTGGTATGTTGTTGCTTTAAGAATAGAGCTACTATATAATGTATAATTCTCCACCTGAATCATATGGTAACAGCCTGATGGTGTTATATATAGCATGTTCTACGAAATTTACACTGTCTAATTCATAAAGTGCTCAGATGCACGACTAGAAATTCAGTATCAATTTCTAAGAAATTCACATAGAAAATTCACATCCTTTCAGCTAAAAGGGAAAACCTTTGTGCTTGTCACTTGCACTTGCAGTGACTGCCAGGCATCTGGGAGGCTGCTATTAATAAGGATCCCTGCTGTTGCTGCACTTGGTGATTTATCACTTCACTTCTCCAAATGGGAGGAGGTCAGATCAGACAGAGGAAACCATTCATTGAAAGGTGGCATTTTCCTTTCCACAGCCAGTGCTTTAAAATATAGTAATTCATACTTAATTAATAGTTTTCTTTTGTGGCAGTTTGGTTCTATTTATTAAGGTATACAATACAAACTGCTACTTTCTAATATAATTATTCAATGATATTACCATCAAGGTTAGTTCTGTACCTCTGCAGTTAAGAGTCCCAGCTCCTCTCTCTTAAGGAATAAATTTGCTACTGCCTCAATACTCATTCAGGGGTCAAATATTGAGAATTTTATAATTTAAAATGCTATGCCTCATAGTATTTTCTTTCTACGCTCCAGTTTATAGTCAGTGGCATTTGTTTGCCTATTCTCTTGCATTAACATTTATGAAAGCATACAGATATTTTATGGACCTAATAGATGAGATACTTAGCACGGCATTATTGACTTTTTGTTATCTTTACAAGGCAGCTCAATAATAAATAGTTGAGGTCCTTAGACTGTAACACCAAACCCAATTTTACCAATACTATGTTTCCTTATCTCTTAGACCTGAAATTTATAGCAATTGGAAATAAATGTATCATCCACTAGGTATATTCATCTAGGCTTGAGAGATCAGATTTATACTCTGTGTGTTCTTTAGATATCTCATCAATTTTAGTATGAGGCCAGTGGGGAGCAATGTTTCTTTAAGAATATCAAATAATTAAGAGCAAATATTCTACTCTCGTTTGCAGTCTAGTATTATGCATTCTGGTTCCAGATTTTCTTTCCAGTGATTACATTCTTACGCATTCTTTTTAATACCTGATGGATTTTCCTAGGAATATAGTTTTTTGTTTTTGTTTTGTTTTGTCTTATTTTATTTTTTGAGACAGAGTCTCACTATGTCATTCTCGGTAGAGTGCTGTGGCATCACAGCTCACATCAACCTCAAACTCTTGGGCTTAAGTGATTCTCTTGCCTCAGCCTCATGAGTAGCTAGGACTACAGGCACCCGCCACAACACCCAACTATTTTTTGGTTGCAGTTGTCCTTGTTGTTTAGCAGGCCCAGGCTGGGCTCGAACCCTCCAGCCTTGGTGTATGTGGCCGGCACCCTACTCACTGAGCTATGGGCACAGGGCCAGAATATAGTTTTTCTTAGAAACGTTATCATTTCATGTTAGAGGCAAATTATCACCTGGTGACATGGAGCCTAAGTGGAAAGTGATGAGAAAACACACTTTTTAACCCCAACAAAATATTTGGAGTTCTGTTAATAAGCAAAGGTAAACCCAATTTTGTGCTATGGTCAACAACCAAGGTCTGTCTCTGCATCACACATAAAAGTATTTTTAAAAAATATACTCCTTATCTCTTCTATGTGATAGTTTAACTATTCACAAAAAATTACAAAGGGCTTAACTTTTTAAAAGTTTTAAATAAAAAAGATGAATCATAACAGAATATTCCAACATTAAATGAACTCTGGGCATATTTCTAACTATCGATGGCACCCATCACATTCTTCCCCATACTGCCCCTGTAAATGTAGACCAGTGCCCAGACACTTAACACAAACTAGGCTGATGATGGTCTGACACCAAATAGCACTTGAGTTGTTCTTAAACTATTTTCTTCTAGAGATTCTCTGATTTTGAACCCTAAACTAATCTACACACCTTTCATAATTTTCTATAGAATATTGAATGCTTACAGATAAATGTATTTAATGCAATAACTGTCCTCTTAATGATAATACAGAAAGAGATCACTTTTTTGACTTTCATGTTACTGACCTGTTGGATTCAAATTAAACTCTACATTTCTTTTGAGAAGTCTACTGACTTATGTACCAAAGCAGGCAGCAATAAACCTCAAGAGCAAGCTTTGCTCTTATTTATTAACATTAAATAATGGCTATACTTTCATTTCTTTTCAATTAAAACAAGTTGGTCTTTATATCAATTTTATGATACTGAGTCTAATCATCCTTTTAAGTAACTTAAACATATATTCACTTGGAGTTTTCAGTTATTGCATTTCCCTCTGAATTTTGTATTTAAACATTTATTTTGGAATAATTACAGAAAAGTTGCAAAAGACTGTATATAGAGTTCCTATATAGACTTCACATTGTTTCTCTAAAGTTAACATCTTACATTGCCATAGTACATCTGGCAAAACTAAAAAAACAACACTGGAAAAGCATTATTAACTGAATTCTGGATCTTATTTGGATTTCCTCAGTTGTTACAATAGCATCTTTTTCTGTGCCAGGATTTTCCCACTGCAGTTAGTGTCATATCTCCTTAGGATACTCCAGAAACTGAAGTTCCTCAGACTTTCCTTGTTTATGATGACCTTGACAGTCTTGAGCAGTACTGGTTCCATATTTGGTAGAATGGTCCTCAGTTTGGTTTCGTCTAATGTTTTGCTCATGATTAGCCTGTGGTTATTGGTTTTATGAACAAGAACCTCAGAGAGGGGGTATTCTTCTCAACAAAAGGTATAAGGGGTATATTATATCAACATGACACCACTAGTGATGGTAACCTTGACCATTTGGTTAAGGAAGTGTTTGCCAGGATTCTGTATTGAAATTATTATTTCTTCTTTTCATACTCCATTATTTTGAAGTGAATCATTAAATCCATCCAGCCATCCATCAAACTCCAGGGGAGAAGAGTAGCTAATAGATTATTTGAAATATTCTTCAAGGCAGATTTCTCTATTCTTATGGCTTTTTCTTTTTTTTTTTTTGAAATATGAAAATATTGATTATAGAACCACTATTTCATGCTAGTAGTGTCTGCTATCCTGGAGTATCATTAACTCATATATGAGCATATTCAGTTACAAAGTAATTTGGAATAAAAGTTATTTTGATGGCTATATAAATTACCTGCCTCTTTAGCTTTTCAAAATAGAAAGGTAGTGTCTTTTCACCTTTTGGAAATGACTAGTTTTTGTATTTTAATGAAAAGAGGTATACTTAAAATGGAGAATCTAAAATACTATTAGGAGACATGATTACTTGTAACGAGCAAATCACATTACACTTGTCAAGTATTTTATAGGGTATTCTACCTTTAACATCGCTTGTAGTTATTTTTATTAATTTTCCTTCCTTCAAAAGTACCCTGTGAGGTAGCCTAAGGCATAAATACAAAAATGTGCTATTGACTTACCTCTCTGAGTCTAGGTGAGCTTACTCATGATTCTAAAAACTGGAATACCTCTCCCTTCAGCAAGTTTGAATTAAAACTAAAGTAAACTTAGGAATACAAAACATGAAGAAATGTGATTAAATTGTTAAATCAGCGCTAATATACTCATTAGTGGAATGTAATTTAGTTTTATAAATATGGCTTCTTGTACTTTATTCATTTACTCTTCCATTTCATAACTTTTATGTCTAGCATGTGTCAAGCTTTGTTCTGGGTACAGGGGATGCATATAGGAAAGAGGAAGGCAATGAGTAGCTAGTACGGATAGACAGACATGCGGCTAAATCAACACTAGACACTCAGCACGTATGTGCTGCTGTAGAATGGAAAACGGGTGCTTGCAGGACACAACACCAGGAAAGTATAATTTCCCCTGGAAAGCAGTGATAGTTTCCACAACTGAAATAACATTCACTTTGAGTCTTAAGAAGTGCTTTAAGCAAAAGGACAATGAACAAGTAGAAATTCTTGGCAGAGAGAAACATATATTACAAAGCACAATGATATAACACAGCAGGCCACTTTCAAGGCAATGCAAGCAATTTTCCCATGATGGAGTGTGTATGGAAGTTGCAGATAAGGAGGGGGAGAAAGAGAGCAGTGAGGAAGAGAAAGGGCTTGTGCCATGTTGAAGAATTTGTACTTTAACCTAAAGGCTACAATAATTCTAAATAGAGGAATTATACAATATGATTTGTATTTTTAAAGAAAGTCCAGTGCAGCATCACGACAGAGAAGCCAGGTAGAAGGCAATACCAGGAGAAAACAAGGAGGACCTGAATATAGCAGTAAGAATGGAGGTAAGTTACTCAGAAAATTGTTTAGAAGATAAAATTGATAGGACTTGGTGAATTGTTTTAATTTGAATAGTGAAGGACAGACAAGTTTCCCTTTTGGCAAAGCTTAGGATGATGTTTGTTCTAGATAATAAAGCTAATTCAAACTTGACCATGAATCTGACTAATAAATAGGTGCCTGAAGATGAAACTCTTCCCTAATAAGGAAAGGTAATTTCTTTCTAAAACCCCTTCTCAGGGCAAAGTGTCAGAAACAGTTTTAAAAATATTTCTCATTTAAATTGTGGGTATACAAATAGTTGAATAGTTAAGAAAACAAGAATATAAGAATATATTCCCATCCCAAATTTATTTAATTTAATCTTTAACTTCAGAACAAACAAGATAAATCATCAAAGGACATATAAATAGTGTACAAAATTATTAAATCTACAAACCTTCAAACTGTGTACTCCCTTAGAATCAGGAACAAACACATAATTTTCAGTGTCCAGTGTAAAATTAAAATGCAGGGATCCTTTTTCAAAAAGTAAGAACTTAGTGCTGTTAGAAATAGTGAAATATAAATTTTGCCTCTTAAAAAAATTTTCTTATAAAATGTAATATGGGAAATAGTAATATAGGAATAATGTGAGTAACAATATAAGCTAAAAAACTACATAAAACTTTAGTTATAAGTGTATAAAAAATAAATAATAGTTTAATATGATACATTATTGATCATATTTTTCTATTCATATTTCTATAATTTATACCTTAATACTTCATGACTCCTTATTAAAACTTAAAGCAACATCAGTCCCTCCTGGACAATATAAGATATTTTATGCAAAAACTTTTTTTTTTTTTTTTTTTTTTTTTTGGAGTATTTGGCCGGGGCCAGGTTTGAACCCACCACCTCCGGTATATGGGGGTGGTGCCCTACTCCTTTGAGCCACAGGTACCGCCCTATGCAAAAACATTTTTGATAATTTTTAATTCTGAGAAGAATCTGCTGATGTGTTACTGGGGTTAAGATTGTTTCATAGGGTGTGATATTAGGATAAATTCTGATTGTTTTAAAACATAACTTTTACTGTTAGAGATCATGATTCAACATAAAAATTATAAAAATATTTAAACCTTTATATGTATTAGTTTTGTATGAATTTGAATTTAATTTTAAGTATAAATTTTTTTTTTTGCAGTTTTTTTGGCCAGGGCTGGGTTTGAATCCGCCACCTCCGGTATATGGGGCCGGCACCCTACTCCTTTGAGCCACAGGCGCCCCTGCTATAAATTTATACAATAGCATTTTAATGTTTCCTATGAAGTTTCCTATAACTTGTGGAGCTTATCTAAAAAACCAGATGTGGCTTTATGATTTCTATACTATAATTCAAATGTCCATTTAAGTAACATATCACTAATCTTAAAATAACAGGAAAAAATAATTTTAAAATTCTCTCTCTCAGCAATTGGTTCATCAGCAGCTCATATGAAAACCACTGAATGTAATGATTTAAAAAATTATATTTATAAAGCTCCTCAATAAGCATTATTGTAACACCTACTTGCACACTATTATTTTGTAATACCTAAATTAACAATGTTTACTGCCTGTCTGCCCATCCCAGCATGAAGGCCAGAGAGTTAACACTTGCTGTAGGAAAAGACTTGGGGAATGGCAGGAAGCTGGCCTCCCACTGTGGGTGCCAGCTCTGCCTGCATCTGGAGTCCCTTCTCTTTCTCAAGGCCATGGCTGCTGCCACTAGCAGTATTTCTGCTACAGCTGTTTCTATCACCACTGTTAACCTGGGTTCCATTTCCAGCCTGGCTGTAATACCCTAAGACCTAAGATCATACACGTGAGAAACACTCAAGGAAGTTCCTAGTTTGAAAAGATTAGCACACTGGATTAACTGCAAATACCAATAATGGAATGAAGAGAGAGTTAAACATAAAATACCAACATCAAGAATAAAGGGATGAAGTGAGTTATTTTGAAAGAATTAGTTTCAGACTTTATAGCAGTAGTCTCCAACCTTTTTGTCACCAGGGAATAGGTTTCATTTTTTTTCTTTTCTTTCTTTTCTTTTCTTTTTCTTTTCTTTTTTTTTTTTTTTTCTTGTAGAGACAGAGTCTCACTTTATTGCCCTTGGTAGAGTGCTGTGGTGTCACAGCCAATAGCAGCCTCCAACTCCTGGGCTTAGGTGATTTTCTTGCCTGAGCCTCCTGAGTAGTTGGGACTACAGGTGCCCGGCTATTTTTTTGTTGCATTTTGGCTGGGGCCAAGTTTGAACCCGTCACCCTCAGTATATGGGGGTGGTGCCCTACCCACTGAGCCACAGGTGCCAGCCCAGGGAATGGGTTTCATGGAAGATAACTTTTCCAGGAGAGGAGATGTGATGTGACAGGAGGTGGAGCTCAGGAGTGAGAGGAATGATGGGGATCAGGTATAGATAAAGCTGTGCTCCCCTCACCCCGATATGCTGTATGGCCCACTTCCTAAAAGGCCACCAACTGTAACCATTTTGGCACCAGGGCCCGATTTTTATGCAGATAAGAGGGTGGGGGAGGGATGGGACAGGAGGCAAAGCTGAGGTGGTGATGCTGGGTGGTAGGAGCCTAACAGGCCCCTAATAGGCATCAGTCTGCAGCCTGAGGGGTTGGCAACTGCAGCTTTACAGAATGAGTTGATGAATGTCACAAAACAGACACATAGAAACAAAGACAACAGCAATAAGAACACACAACAGACACCCTATGGAAGGATGGAAAGCTAATTTCTAGAGTTGCTATATGATCTTAAATATCTAGTTTTTAGCAAACTAATTAAGAGATACACATACAAACTGAAACATTAGGCCTAAGTAAGGAAAAAGGTCATCAACAGAAACTATCCCTAAGGAAACCCACATATCAGATTTACTAGGCAAAGACTTTCAATCATCTATTACAAATATGTTCAAACATGTGAACATGTGAAGAAATATGAGAATGAAATCTCTGAAAATAGAGAATATGAATAAAGAGATTATAATGAAAAAATCAGGAGAAACTGGACATAGGGACTTCAGGTAAGAGGATGTTATAGTGGTACAAAGATCGTGGGTTCAACAGTCTACCCTGCAATGAAAAGGCTGACTTGCTTGAGTGCCATTATGATCCACACAGGCTTTAGTAATTGGCAGAGGAAAATAGAGAAAATACACACTGTTAAGCCATAGAGAACATCATAACTGAAGAAATTACTCATTCACTACCCTCTCACCTCCAGTGTGAACACTCCTTTTGCTTCTGTCAAGATGGTCTTCTTGAAGAGGGCTTTTCTTAATGTACCTTTACTTCTGCTTTTATAATTTATATCATATAATTATTCTTGCCTGGAAGTTCTATTTCAGCAAATCCTTATCATCCTTCAGAATCTGTCCCACTGCTATCTCCTAAAAACCTTTCTATTTCGACTGTAATGGACATATCTTCTCTAAAAGAGAAGGTATAATTGATTTTACCAGATATTGTAGTTCCTTGATGTTCCTGGAACATTTTTGATGTTCCTTGATTCATCTTTGATGTTCTTTAAATGCATTATGTAGGCTATCTGCAGTAGATCGTAAATTCCTTAGGCATAAAGTTATAAACATAGAATTAGATACAGATAATATCATACATAGATACAGACAATGCTACCGTCAACACAAATAATTAATATGACCAATGGTTCTTAACCAGGGGTAATTTTTCCTATTTGGCAATGTCTGGAGATTTCAAGGCTGTGCTACTGGGGTCTAGTGGGTGACAGGATTAAGGTGCTGCTAAACTTCATACAATGCATAAGACAGCCCTCAAAAGTAAATAATTATCTAGTCAAAAATATTTTTAACTGTGACAAATTTGAGAAACCCTAGAGACATGGTATATAATAGGCAGAAGTTACCTATAAATCCTAAATAAATAATTTCTCAAAATAACGAATATCTGAGTTATTACAGCACCCACTGAAAGCATGAATATGAAAATTACGTAATAATAGGCAAAAGTCCTAAATCCAATGACTTCATAATACAGTTGTGTTACTTTAAGTCCTCTAGGAAGTGACTGGACATCTGAGATATTTAATGAGGCAAGTACTTGTAAAGGTTAAAAGGGAAGGGCTTGGAGATTCAGGATCCAAATTCAATTCTGTAACCTATGACAGAAATAAGGAAGGAAGAATGGGTAGAAAGAGCCTCAGACTGCAACCCAGGCCTAAGGAGGTCTCTGTCAGAATAATGGGAAGCATTTGTAATGAAAATGCCAGTTAGAAGCATCCCATGTTAACAGAATGTGTTGGCTCTAGAACACTGCTGAGGGAAGAGTTGTGTAAGACACAATTTTTGATATGTTTAAAAGTTATTAAAGAACTACTTCTTGGAAACAGATCTAGATGTTTTCACTTAAATAATTTGAAAAAATGTAGGAAATAATTAATGTGTAATTGTGTATTGATGTCAACTTTTTGAGAAAGAAAAAGAAAAATATGCTAAATACATTCTAAAAACAGTTCTGAAAAAATTCCCACTTTTTTTTTAGACAGCCACAGGAGCTGTGAAGGATTGCCACTTTTAAAATAAAGTTTTACACATACACTTACATTCCTAAGTTTCAGCTAACAATATACTTAATGATGATTAAAATATATGTAAACTTAACCTATCTCAAAGAAATCTTTTCATTACATCTGCTTTTAGATGTGACGATACTCCAGTTTATTCGTACAAGCTATCAGATGATTCACTCAGAATCCTTTGATTCTTTCCCATTTCCTCCATACTCAGCATGTTACTCATAGCCTAAGAATTCCATCTTCTTAATTGTTCATAAATCCATTACATTAAACATTTCTATGAGAGAAATGAACTGCTCAATACTGTGCATAAAAATATAAGGAACATTTTGGTAGGTAGAATTCAAAGGTCAAGACTGGATACAGATAGACAAGTCAAGAGCATAAGAAGCAGGCCATGTCTTAGGAGATAAGAGTGAACATGACGAGAGAATAAACGTAAGGGAGATTCAAATAGTACCTGAAATACTTTGGGGGAGTGTGAAATGAGAGTGTCTGAGAAGTATCCAACGCACTTGCTTTAGTCATTTAAGAGGTCCTCAGTGACCTTAGCAAGAAAAGTTGTAATGCAGTGATAGAGGAAGACAGCAAATTGCAGGACAGGAAAAACTTGTTCATTCAATAAACTTTGTTATAAAGAAAACTGAGAAAGAGAGAGATTGGGTTTAATAAGGTAAGAGTGTTGCTTGTTTCTGGTTTGTTAAGCTCTGCAGTAGCCTGAGGATGTCCTATTCTTGAGGAAGGCAGCCCCCAGCATTGCAGAGTTGAAAATACAGAAAGAAAATGTAAAAATCAATTAATCAAAATACTATTTGTGTTAAAAAGGATATTTTTAGCCTGAAGTTGTTTCTGCGGTTTTGAGATTCTTTATAAGGAAATAATGTGTTTTTGTAGTTATTGCATATTGAAATCTAACATCAAATGAATTTACATTTTACTTATCTTTGGTGTGTAAATAGAACTTGTAAACTTCTTAAGGCCATAGTCTGTGTGATTACATAGATTTCCTTTTTAACTATTGGCATAGTGCCTTATACCTAGTGGGTGTTCGATAAACATTTATTGAATTTTATACACACATGTATTTTTAAATATAAAGCTACTACAGATATGAAGGTCACCATTTCACAGAAGTCCTGAAAAGATACTAAAAATGCAATGATCAAAGAATGCTGTAATTAGAGTTTAGAAATAATATTTACACAAAAATTGGTATTTATCAGATCACATCTTCTGTAAAACAGTAACAGTAGCACATATTCAATAACCATCACCAGAAGGAGATTTAACAATAGAAATGCTAAAACACATAGCTTTTCCAAAAAACCAATAATAACAAATGTTAAAGCAATTACCAGTGCTACACAAAGTACTTTCACAATACTAGAATATACTTTCACATTACTGCCAGATAAAGACAGACACATTACAAACCCCATTTTATCAATGAAAAAACTGAAGCTACAATTAATTACCTCATCCAGAATTCCAATCTAGTCCTATAAATTCTGGAATTTAAATTCAGATTTTCTGGATATGTGGCCCATTCTCTAAGTAATATCAACATAATCTATTAATGACTTGAAAATATATAAAAGAGAAAGAAAATATTTGGGGTTTGATAAAAATCTAAAGTTTTCTTCCATTATTTTCCTTTTGAAATAACTAAGTATTATTTAAAACTCCTCAAAATGATTAAGTTGACTAATATTAGAGGCACTTTTAAAAAATTAATTGGCTGTCTTGGTGACCGTAGCACAGTGGTTACAGCAGCAGCCACACGAACTGTGGCTGGTGGGTTAGAGCCTGGCCCAGGCCTGCTAAACAACAATGACAACTACAATGAAAAAATAGCTGGGCATTGTGGCACACACCGGGTAATCCCAGCTGCTTGGGAGGCTGAGGCAAGAAAAAATCGCTTAAGCCCAAGAGTTAGAGGTTGCTGTGAGCTGTGACACTACAGCACTCTACTTTAGGTGTCATAATGAGACTCTGTTTCAAAAAAAAAAAAAAAAAAAAAAAAACAATTTGCAGATTAGACTGTTTGTTTTTTGATTTTTGCAGAATATTAATCTTTTCAACCTTTTGT
>CAUYPK010118956.1:0-12535 GCA_963574355.1 Loris lydekkerianus
CAAGTCCAAGAACACCAAGAAAGTTCACAGGTAAGGCCTTTCCAGTTTGCAGTCTCACTGCTGCTTGTACTCACGGTTGCCGGCGTGATTAGGTTGATCGAACACACGCAGCCACTTGGCAGTTTTCCACTGTTTTTGTCTTCCTCCTGGGGTCCAGAAGTTCCTTGCTGGCTCTCTGTGTCCTCAAGGGGATGATTGTAGGCAGGTCCCACCGGCCAGAGATGTCTGGAGTCTTGTCTCCCCAGATTCGCCAAGCCCAGTTATAGGGAAGCTGTTACTCAGCCGCCTTCTTTTACCCAAGTCTTCTCTAAAGTACGTTTTCTGCCTTAAGAAAGTTCTTACCCAGCATCTTCCTTATTATTTAAATGTTTGCTGCCACCTAGTGGGAATTCTGTAATCAGAAGAATAAAGAAAATTTTCAGTTCGACTTGGATTAAAAACTGTCCATTTCCTCCTATAAAAGGTAAAAGTATGCAGACAGTAAAAAAGATCAGTGGGTTTTCAAGGGTGGGATGGAGAGAGGTCTGAATAGGCAGGATGAAGAGGATTTTTAGGGCAGCATCACTACTCTGTATGATACTATGATACACTCTGTATGATACACATTCGTCCATATTCATAGGATGTCCAACACCAAGGCTGGAACCCTAATGTAAGCCATGGACTCAGCTGCGGGTGACACATCAACGTAGGTGTGTTCATCAGCTGTACAAAAGTACCACTGCTGGGAGATGCTGATGATGGGGAGGCTGTGCATGTGGGCACAGGGGTGTGTGGGAAATCTCTGTACCTTCTGTTCAGTTTTGCTGTGAACCTACCACTGCTCTAAACATAGTCTGTTTGAAAAATAATCTGTCAATTTTCTTAAGTCTATACTTTGTTCCTACCTCTTAAAATTATATTTTTTAACAAACACCATGGCCTTTCACTTTTATCTCTATAGTAAACCAGCAGATGTGAGATTCCTTTCATAAAATTTTTGGTGAGATATTGGAATGCATATAAACCCCAGATTTTTTTTAAATGGCACACCTCTTGGGTACAGGACACAACTACAAGAGGGACTAGTTGTTTGTACCCTCACATTAATCTGAAATAAAACAGTTTAAAAACAAAGGAATGCACATAACAATAGATTTTCTTTTAATTCTTGATATTTTGCGACCATCCACTATACTCTCAGATGTATTTTTGATGGCAAGCTATATCCTAAGAAATTCTAATCAGCAATATTCAGACTTCCTATTTTTTTAAATATTTTTTTTAACTTTATCAATACTGATTTACTGAATTTCTAAAAAATTCTCCTGGTCTAAAAAATGCAAACCATACAGAGAATGTGAAGTAAGAAATAAAATCCTCCTCCACAGAGGGACGTTTCTTAAGAATTTTTTATGTTTTATATTCTATTCTGAGAATAGAATGCACACATACCATTTTCTTTACTACTTTTCTGGGAAGAGCTTATGCTACGCATACCGTTCTACGGCTTTTTTTGTGAACTTGGTCTATTTTGGACATCTTTCCATGTCAGCACACAAACTACCTCATTCTTTTTACTGGCACATAGTGCTCCATGACTGACTATACTGTAATTTAGCCCCTTGTTGATATCCTTATAGGCTGTTTTCAGGTTTTCATTGTTAGAAAAACGCTGCAGGACATATCTTTTGCAAATATCTTTGTTGAATAAAACCTTAAACATGAAATTGTTGATTCTCTAGGTATGTTAACATCATGGATCAAGATGATCAAAAACGTACCTGTAGTACAAAAAAAAAAAAAGTCAAGTGTACTTAACTGGCTGCTTTGGGGAGGAAATTTGGAGGAGATTTTATAGGCTATGGGGTTTGTGCTGGGTAATTTTAGGAATATTCAGAGGAGCAAACATAGTTCTAGGTTAAATGTTGTCAGAAAGCAGGAGTGGCTGGGCATGGTGGTGGCTCATGCCTGTAATTCCAGCACTTGGGGGAGGATTGCTTTAGATCAGGAGTTAAGACCAGCCTGGGCAACACAATGAGATCTCATTCTACAAAACACAAACAAAAAGCAGGAGCAGGTTAGTTTGGGGGTCTCTAGGAGGAGAAAGAATTAAAGTTGGGCTAGCACTAATGTCCTTAGTAAAGACTAACAGTCACAGATGTGGTCAGAAGAGGGGGATGTTTTATCATTTTGTGCACTGAGTGGGTTTGTCTCTTGTTTCAAACCTGCCAACTGAGGGGCCTTGCCTGACTGGTGCTTGATTCTGTGAGTGTTTTATATGATGAACTGGGGACATTGGGCCGACCTGCTGGCAGCGTTTGCTTTCATTTTCTCATGTACATTGATTTTGAATGTTTATAGTTGTTGAAGTTGTTTTCCCAAAAGGTTGCACCGATTTACATTCTTCTGGGTTCTTTTAAATACTTCACTTCCTTAACACAATGAAGTAGTTAATACTCAGCATAATCAGAATAATAATGGCACTTATAATAATAGCAAATGTTGACAGAGTCACTTCTGATATGCCATCCACTGTGCCAAATCCATTATTTCACTGAATTCTCATCAAAGGTTTGAGACAGGTGCTAATAATGTTTGTACTTCCCTATGAGAAACCAAAATTTAGAAAAGGAGCACCTTGCTGGTCCCATAGCTAGCCAAGAAGAAATTATTCAAGTCCAGACCTACACGCTTTCCTGTGAAGAAATACTTTCTCCTTTATCTTCCTTTTGGGAGCCTGCCAAGGAGAATTACAGCTAAGGAATAAGAGCCATTTAATAGATGGTCACAAATCTTTGAGAGACTGGTTTAGGTTGATAAGGAAGTGGAGTCCCATTTATAGAAATGAGATTTAAGGAAAATGTTCCAGGAGTCACATAGCATTAAAGAGGCATCCAGCCTGTACATATGCCCTCAATTAAAAGCCTATGCTCACTTTCTTAAAATCTCAGCCAAGACACTAGGATTAAATATTCTCTGGGCCGCCTGGAGTTCAGCAGGTACTTAAATAACCCCGACAGAACTAAGCAGGTGAAGGACACCTTTAGATCTGCTGGGGTTCACAGAGTTTCCATGCTACATGAGGACAAGCCTCCGAGACTTCACTGTAATGATCTTGTGGAAGGAGAGAAATTGGAACAGGAAGGTGCTTATACAAATGTGGCGTGATTGTGCGATGGGCGCACAGTGGGGTTGGGCTGGCCTGTGTGCTCTTGTGAGCAGAGTAAATGTGCCATAACTGCTGGCTTCGTTCTTTTCCAGACTGTGCTGGCTGTGGACGAGACATCAAGAACGGACAGGCGCTGCTGGCACTGGACAAGCAGTGGCACTTGGGGTGCTTTAAATGCAAGTCCTGCGGAAAGGTCCTCACCGGGGAGTACATCAGCAAGTAAGATGGGGCTGGAGGCACAAGGATCCTTCATGCGGGCGTGGGGCCGTCGCAGGCTGTCTGTAGGTCCTGCTATTAGGCAGGGACTCATCCACCCATCAAATGTGCTGAAATACACTCACATCCTGTGATCACTGTGAACTATTTGCTATAAAACTTTTGAAAGAATTTTATGCTCCTTTTGCATAGCTTGGCTACTATAAACTGAATGAGTTATTAATCATTGCCAAGATGAACAGCTAATGAAGTCGTCAGTGTTACACTCTATGTCGTAGCCAATTAAGTGTTGAATGATTTCCCTTTTGTTGTTTATTTTGCTTATGTGGAACTTGTAAGTCTTTTTCCTCCTTTGAGGGCTCATGCATATTTGCAGATGCCCCCACCCAAAAAACACACAAGGCCTAGGAAGTACAGCCTGCCATGGAGTGGATCCATGTTCAATACCAATGAATAGTAGCTAGAGTTAAGGAAGTAAGTGAAGGTAAAGACAAAAATACTATATACCTTTTTATGCCTTGAAAAAGTTTCTCTAACCTCAGGAAACAACCTATTCAAAAAAAAAAAAAAAAAGATGAATTTAATTTAAACATACAGTGAAACAAACAAAAAGGTAAGAAATGTAATTCCATAGGTGCAGCAAAAGAAATGTAATTCCACAGGTGCAGGATAAAGCTGAAACACCTATATTAGAACAAGGCATCCTCAGGCAGGGGTGATGGATGGGACAGCTAAAGGAGGAAGAGAAATGGCCGGCTTTTAAGCAGACATTGAGAGTTGTGCGTCAACAGGCAACTTGGCTGTCTAGAGTGGTGCTTTGTAAATTTTCCATGCAATAACATACAGAAAATGACATTTTTACTGTGTTCTGAGATAAACAGAGAAGGTTGCCCAACTGGAGGGGAAGGCCCTGGGCCACCAAGGCCTCCTGAGAGCTGGCGTCTCAAGGCTGTTGGGAGGCTCTGGCCCAGCGTGTAGCCACTTGGGTAGCTGAGCCCTGAGCCCTCATCTAAAGGTGATATGGGGCCAGTGGAGAAACGGAGTGATGGTGGGTTTGCCCTAGTAAGTTCTGAGACAGTCAAGTTGCCACCCTTCTGACAATCAAGGTCAGAAGAGGGTTATTTTATCATTTTGTGCACCAGGTGACCTTGTCTCTTTGTTTCAAGCCTGGCCACTGAGGGGCCTTGCCTGAAGTGCTTTATTCTGTGAGTATTTTCTATGATCGGCTGGGGACATTGTGGCCAACCTGCTAGCAGCATTTGCTTTCATTTTCTTGGTTATAGTTGTTAAAGTTGTTTTCCAAAAACAATTTTACTTTTTTTTTTCTTTGAGACAGTCTCACTTTGTTGTCGTTAGTAGAGTGCTATGGCGTCATAGCTCACAGCAACCTCAAACTCTCGCGCGCAAGCAATCTTCTTGCCTCAGCCTGCTGAGTAGCTGGGACTATAAGCGCCTGCCACAATACTTGGCTGTTTTTAGAGGCAGGGTTTTCACTCTTTGCTCAGACTGGCCTCGAACTCCTAAGCTCAAGCCGTCTACCTGCCTCAGCCTCCCAGAGTGCTGGAATTACAGCTGTGAGCCACTCTGGCCCACTACCAGTTTACATTCTTCTGGGTTCTTTTAAATACTCAACTTCCATAACACAATGAAGTAGCTGGTAATCAGGATATCAGAATAATAATGGCACTTATAATAATAGTAAATGTTTATAAAGTCACTTCTGATATGCCATCCACTGTGCCAAATCCATTATCTCACTGCATTCTCATCAGAGGTTTGAGACAGGTGCTAATAATGTCTGCACTTTCCTATGAGAAACCAAAGTTTAGAAAAGGAGCTCCTTGCTGCGCTCCCATAGCGATCCAAGAAGGAGTTGATCGGGTCCAGACCCACACTCTTTCCTGTGAAGAAATACTTTTTCCTTTATCTTCTTATCAGGAGCCTGCCAAGGTGGCAGCCTTGACTGTCTCAGGGTAACTCACCAGGGTGAGCCACGGCAATTTGGCCGTCCTTTCTGTGTGGCCCAGAGAGCCGCAGCACTCTCTGCAGCTCCTTCTGCCTGTGCTTTAGTCATGTCTGAGCAGTCTGCCAGGTGTGTGCCCTCCGGGCAGGGAGAAGGTCCCACCACCGTCTTTGGAAAAGCCCTCAGAGCAATGTGGCTGGGTGTCTGCTCCAGCCCTTGGCTGCCTGCCCAGGAGCTGAACGTGCTCTGTCTTGCAGGGACGGCGCCCCGTACTGTGAAAAGGACTACCAGGGACTCTTCGGGGTGAAGTGCGAAGCCTGTCAGCAATTTATCACGGGGAAGGTCCTGGAGGTAAGTGGCAGATGGGCACCCACAGCCACGAGCGTTCCTCACCAGCCCTCAGAAACACAAGCCAAAGCCTCTTTTCCATTTTCACTATTCTTTTTTAACATCTGGAGGAGGGAAAGTAACTGCAGGTGACTGTCTTTGGGGATTAATGTGCTGCACTGAAAGCCAAGCTCTGCCAAATGCTCATGTAGAAACTGGAAGGATGGAGAATTTGAAGGGGAAAAATTAATGTAATAAAGGTTCTATGGAGAATTATGTAGAAAGGAAGGTTATATGAGACATTTTTATTTTTAGAAGTTAGGAAAGAGGAAATGAGGGTGTTGGAGCTGTACGTGTATACATGGGTACACATGTGCGTGTGTGTGTGTGTGGCCCTGTGTAGACTCAGTGAGAATGGAAGCTAAGAAAGGAAGTGTGAGTGAAAGAGAGGGGTAGACTGCCCCACCTTTCAGAAACCACATCCTGTGTGACCCCAGCACCCTGTTAAGTTCAGGTGCAACCGCCTGAAGCAGAGACAAGAGCTCTGTTCCTGCCTTCTCAGCAGCTGCCCCACCAGCTTCTGCCTCTAGGCTAAGCCAGGTCTGGCCAAGGAGAGGCTGTTGTCACAGGGAGCCCTGGGCCAGGGTTCAGAGCCACCGCCCACATGTCACAGGCTGATGCGGTTGTCAACCAGGTCCAATGGAAAGAGAAAAGTTGCTTCATTCATATCCTGCACACCAGGGCAGAGAAAGTATCCTGTGCAGAGGTGGGTCTGGAAGCCCCACAGCTGAGGGGTGACCACCTGGTCCTGCAGCTTGTCACTTCCCTGCATCAGGCACCAGGGTACTAAATCTGACAGAGACACAGACACAAATCTAACGGCCCCCTATTTTGCTTCTGGGCTTTTCTCTCTCTTCCATGGGATTCCACCCCAGACCTCCAGCATACCCTTCCCAGACCCGCCACAAGGTCTTCCAGTGGCACACAGAGGGGTTGGCATGGGCTCATGCTGGGACTTTGTATAGCTCATTGCTTTTGAGAAACAAAGACGTGGCTGGATTGTTTATCAAATGTGGATGCTTCTTGGCCAGAGGAGGGGGGCTCTGTGAAGAGGGAGCAGCACCCACAGAGGCTCCAAGGACAAGCACAACACACCCAGGAAAGTGTGAGTCAGGCAGGACCACTCTTGAGAGACAACACTTGGGAGGGCAGAGGTGCCCAGCCTCGGGGGTTCTATCCAGGGGCTTAGGCTTTGCCTGAAGAGTGGTGGGAATAGGAGCGGTAGAAAGCCACTGAAGTGGGTGTAGCTGCAGTGTCACATGGTTGGATTAGATGCTGTGCAGAGTGCATGGAGTTCTTACCTCAGTGTACACACGTGGTCATAGCGGCACTGTTCACATCATCCATGAGCTGGAACAAGCCAGATGTCCATCATCAGATGAATGTGTAAACAAAGCATGCTATATTCCTGCAGCAGGGTATTATTCAGCCTTAGGGAGGCAGCGATGCCTGCTATGACGTGGATGAGCTTGAATAAAAGAAGACAGTTGCAAAGACCACCGATTGTTTGGTTCTATTAACATGTCAATATTCAGAATAGGTAAATCCTTAGAGACAGAAAGCAGATTGGTGGTTGCCAAGGGCTAGGGTAGGGGGCAGAGGGAAAATGGATAGGAACTGCTTAATGGATATGAGGTTTCCTTTGGGGGTAATAAAAATGTTTCAGAATGAGGTAGAGGAGGTGGTTGCCTAGCATTTTGTGAATAAATGTCCTGAGTGCCACTCAATTGTTCACATTAAAATGGCTAATTTTGATGAGGCTTGGTGGTTCACGCCTATAATCCTATCACTTTGAGAGGCTGGGAGGTGGTAGGATCACTTGAGGCCAAGAGTTCAAGACCTGGCCAGCTTTGCGAGACCACCATCTCTGCAAAAAATCCAAAAGTTATCCAGAAATGATAGTGTGTACTTGCAGTCCCAACTACTTAGTAGGCTAAAGCAGGAAGATCGCTTGAGCCCAGGAGTTTGAGGTTGCACTGAACTGTGATAATGCCACTGTACTCTAGCCTGGGTGACAAATCAAGAACCTGTCTCAAAAACAAACAAAAAATGGTTAACCCTACGTTATATGAATTTCAATTCAAAATGTTTAAAAATAACTGGGAAAGAAGAGGCAAGAATGGAGACAGGGAGGCCAGTTAGGAGGCTAATATAGAAGTCTGGGACAAAACGCTGGTGGCACCATCTGGTCTGGAACCTGAGAAACGGACCCCACCAAGCCAGGTGTGGTGGCACCTACAGTCCAAGCTCTTGGGGAGCCTGGGGCTGAAAGATTGAGCACAGGAGGGCCAGCCTGAGCAATGTAACAAGACTCTGTCTCTAAAAAAATGAATAAACTTTCAAAACAACAAAATGCACCCCCACCCTCCACACACACGGGGTAGGAGGAATTCTCTCATAGCCTCTCCAATAAAGCTTTAATGGATAACCCAAGGGCACTCCAAAACGAAGGTTTTCACTCAGGGAGAAGCACATCTCCAGAAACCTACTGGAGAAGATGGTCATGACCCACCTGAAGGACAGCTTAAATTTCAAGCAGTCACATCACAACTCTCAAAGTGGATGCTTGGTGCCTCCCCACCTGTCGTGGCGCCCAGAGGGCTTCACAGCATTTTCCTTGGGGTTCCCAAGTTTGATCTCCTTGTGGACTGAATTAAACTTGAGTTGGGAGCAGTTGGGGAATTTAATTTTAAAGCAATAGAATGCCAGAGCAGTTTCCAAGGTGCTCAGCCATTGGAAGAGAGTTGGGAAGATGCTAAACATGGTGCCCCAAGTGAGGCAGCCATATTTGCTGAAGGCACAGATGGAAACAGCTGTCTCCTGGGTCCACACATGGAGCTGTGTTCCCCACAAAGAGTTGGGGAGGCAGAAGAGCTGTGTGTGTGTGGTGTTTGCCTTCAGATGCAGTTCAGCAGCTATGGAGGGAGTGTCTAAAGCTAGGTCCAAGAACAAGCCATTCTGAAGCAACATCTGCTGACTCTGTTTTCTCCCCCGAGGCCCAAGTAGTTCAGTGTTCACTGCAGCCACCAAGACCTCTTCCCAAATTGGCTTCAGGTTTCAGTGAAGGCTATTTTGTTTAGTTTAAGACCTGGAGACTTCCCTTGCAATCTGTTAATGTTGGGACGTCTGGGAGTCATTTGCACCATGGTTTGCCTCAGAGTCAGGATGGGCATGTGATCCAGAAATCGTCCTGCGGGGTTATCACACTGACGTGTGGCAGCCTGTGAGTCAGGTTGGCGTGGTCACTGATACAAAGCAGCACTGGGCTCCAGGCACTTCCCTCTGCCCACCATTCTCAGCCCTTGGTGGTGGTGAAACATTATGGTAGATTCATTGTAAATACTGTGAACCTTGGGTTTCTGTGGAATTTTTTTTTAAACTTATTTCATCTACAGAGAGTACAAATGTATTAGTTTCCTGTGTTTGCCGTTACGGTGGTAGCTTAAAATGACAGAAATTGACTCTAAGTTCTACCCGCTGGAAGTCTGAAGTCAGGGTGTGGGGAGGGCTGGCTGTCTCTGAAGGCTCTAGACGGGGAGGGATATCTGTCCCTACCTCTTCCCACAGGCCCCTGGCGTTCCTTGGCTTGTGGCAGCATCACCCCAGTCTCTGCCTTTATCTTCATGTGCCCACCTGTCTGCGTCATCCCCCTTCTCTGTTGAACTTCCCACTTCCTTTCTCTTGTAAGGACACCTTGGCATTGGATTAGGGGCCCACCCACATAATGCAGGGTGGTCTTCTCAAGATCCTTAACTTAATTACAACTGCAAAGACCCTTTTCCTAAATAAGTTAGTTTTCACAGACCCAGAGATTTGATGAGGATTTGTCCTCTGGAGAGGAGGGGGGTTACCATTCAACCTGCTTCAGTAAACCTGGAAAATTACTCAGGTACATCCCTCTGGGGTCTGCAGCCCTGGCCTGCTTTGGGGTTTTAATTTAACATTCATAAGCATTGGAGGGTCCCCAATGCCTGAGATGCCACCAGACCCCAGAATGAGAAGGATCACAGAGCAGTGATCAGAAAGAGAAGCCTACGCCTGGCATTGTTACTGAGTCCTGAGTAATTCCAGGCAGATGGTGCAGGCTGACACCCTTTGAGACTGACTGCACTTCCTAGGTAAAGGGACTGGCGTGTGACCTCCAGAGCTCCGCAGACCCCGAAGTTCTTTCTCTCTCTCTGTTATTCCTGAATAGTTGTAAATGGTGCATGTGATGCCAGCTGGGGAGGGGAGGCCCTGAGCACCTCGCGGCTGGACGAAAGGGGCCCTGGCTGATGGGGAAGCAGGATCTGCTCTTGCCACTCACCACCTGGGTGAATCTCACAACTTCCTTGAGTCTCTGTTTTCCTTTACATGCATTAAAAATATACACGTAAATCTAAGACCTGGGCTGCCAGACTTCTAGAGGATCTGAGCTCTGTAATTCTCATGTCTTGGGTCTAAGAGGTTAGAGCCTACAGTTCATTTTTCTGGAGGTGTTTATTTTCCACTGGCACGTAACATTCAACATAGAGCAGACACTCAAATTGTGGCTTGATATAGCATCATTTGCTTTCAGTTTTGTTTTTGACAGCAAGACTCTCTTTTTAGGGAGAACTTGCTATAAATGGCACATCTTTAAATGCTTCTGCTAATTGACCTATGAATTCAGGTGTGTTCTGCAGATATTTGCAACCAGCCTCCTAATTAAGAAGTCCAGGGACAAATTAGTGTGAGATACTCTAGTTTGCTGTCTTCATCCCTTCTTGGAACGCTCCTCTGAAGCAGCCAACCCCCCTTCACCCTCCCCTCCCCTTCTACTTTAGCAGCCTGGTGGTAACAGGAAGCTACAAAAGACTTCAGGCTTAGGTCACCAATGTCAGTATAGCAAACGTGGTGGGGCAGCCTTTTGGTATGAATTTCCTGCCATCTTTGGTGGACGGCCCCAAGAGATCTCTTCCTCCAGCAAACTTCCTTTCTTAGGTACAGATCACCTGCCAGCTTCATGAAGAAAGAGACAACAACAAAATAGTTGTTATCAACAGCAACAAAGTAGTTCCAAAATGAAGGAACTAAGGGGAAAAAAAAAAGAAAAGTCAAACTGAAAGCAGAATAAGGGAAGAGGATTTGTCCCCGTCCCCTTACCTTAGTTTGCCGGACTGTTCATGGGCAGACTAAGGGTGGGTTTGCCTTTCTCTCTACCTCTCCGCTCTCTGCACAGTTCCTGTCCCACCAGGGCTGTCTGTGCCGTGGAGCTTGTCTTTCTGTGTGCTGCGCAGGAAGACAAGCACTGTCACCCTGCCCCTCAGCCTCAGGGTCTGCCCTGGGCAGGTGCCCGCCGGACTGCACACCAGAGCGTTGTTCTGTGTCAAGGATGGAGGGAGGTCACAGCGTCTGCATTTGTTCCACGCAGGGCTGGGGGAGGCTCTGCTTTCCTTGTCAGGACTCTCAGGCTTTCTCATTCCGTCTTCCTCACATCACCACACCCAGAAAATCAACCAGCCTAGAACATCTGGTCTTTCCAGAAGGGTTGGTGGCATGGTATTCACTGCAGCACTGTGCTCCTGGGGAGTATCTATGAAAGCCTGGGTGTCCCAGCATGTGAGAAAGAGGAAGCCCAAACGAGCCCTCTAGCCCGTGACGCCTTTCCATCCATGCCTACAAGGGCAGCGGTGTCCTGTCTTTATCTGTTACCCTGGAAAGGATGGACAGGACGGGAAGGGGACTGACTTTCAGGTTCCTCCCTGCTGAACTCTCAGAATGTAGGAAGTGGAATCACAACGGGATTGAGCAAAATCCTTTCCCTTGATTCTCTGAGGGATTAAAACTTGGCGGCTTTGTTTGTTTTGCTTTTTGATTGATTAAAAAACTGCTTTTTCACAAAGCTGAGGAACAAGTGTTAGCGACATTCTCGTGAGGATAATTTCTTTTATAAATTGGAGGCTCTCGTTCCCTTCCTTCCCTCTGGTGTAGGGATTTTAAGTAGGTTATGTTGCAGTAGCCACGAGCAGTGAGTAGGTTTAGTTCTGGGCTGACCTGTTATCTGGTGAGAGAAACATAGACCATCCCATGGAGTTTGCATGACATACAATCTTTTTGTCATCATTGGAGATATAATTTGCAAAAGGCAGGCTGAAATGCCAACTCCCCCCCTTTCTCGTTTTGTGTATACACAGCAAAACAAGAATAATAACTCATGTCCATGCAGAAAACCAATCACATTCTTCTCATCCTCGCTTTGCTCAGAGAAATTCACATTTTCTACCAATTAATTGTGGACCCAGTTTTTTTGAGGATCATAGAAGGGAAAAGAATCAAGTTGTCCTAGTAGTATTGGTTGAGAGGGGCTGTGTCCCAATGGACCGTGAGCTGCCACAGTGTCCTGACTTCGTATAACATTTTTAGCATTTTCAAGTGATCTCATAAATATTTAATTCTCACAACTGGCCTTCAAGGTGGTCAAGGCAGTTACTAGTGACCTCCATTTACAGATGAGGCTACTGAGTGCCGGAGGCTTTGGAGCTATTATTAGTATGATAGAACCACAATTAGAAAATAGGTCTCAGAAGAAGGAGACATATTCATGCAGAGAGAGAAAAAGAGAATGAGAGAGGGAGGGAGTACGCACATGCTTTACTATCTGCTTGACAATAATCATTGCAGGAAATAATTTGCCTCTCAATATAACTTGTTGGAGCACCAAAATTTGCCATTCCTGACAGAATAGAGAAAGCCTAGCTCATTAGTGGCCCTGTTACACCTGTTCTCACAACAATAAGCATTTGGTGCATGGTTGGTTTATTATTTTACTAGTGTAAAACAGCAGTGAAAATCAGCAA
>CAUYPK010118958.1:0-21137 GCA_963574355.1 Loris lydekkerianus
TGCTGGCGTGATTAGGTCGATCGATCACACACAGCCACTTTCCAGTTTTCCACTGTTTTTGTCCTCCTCCTGGGGTCCAGAAGTCCCTTGCTGGCTCCCTGTATCCTCAAAGGGATGATCATAGGCAGATCCCACCGGCCATAGATGTCTGGATTCGTGTCTCCCCAGACTCGCCGTGCCCAGTTGCAGGGAAGCTGTTACTCAGCCGCCATCTTTAATCCTAGTCCTCAGGATAGTTTTGATTTGCATTTTTCTAATGACTAGGGAGGATGAGCAATTTTTCATGTTTGTTACCCATTCATAAGTATTTCTCAGGGAGGGTTCTGTTCATGTCTCTTAACCAGTGAGTGATAGATGGGATTGTTTCCTCCTTTTGTACATTAATTTGACTTCTCTGTAGATTCTAGTTATCAACCCTTTGTCAAATTTTTCACATGAAAATATATTTTTTCCCATTCTTAAGGTTGTCTATTTGCTTTAATTGTCATATCCTTAGCTATGCAGAAGTTTTTAGGTTAATCATTCCCCATTTATTTATATTTGATATTGATGTGATTGCCAAGGAGGTCTTTTTCATAAAAATCTTTCCCCAGGATGACTTCCTCAGGACTTTTTCCCATACTTTTTTCTAGGACTTTTATCTTTTCATGGCTTAGATTTAAATCTTTTATCTACCTTGAGTCAATTTTGGTAAGTGGTGAAAGGTGCAGGAAGAGTTTCAGTCTTTTACAAGTGGTTATCCAGTTCTTCCAGCACCATTTATTGAACAGGGATTCTTTTCCCCACTGTATGATTTTTTTTTGGTTTACCAAAGATCAGATGGCAACCAGAGACTAGTTTCATCTCTTGGTTTTCTTTATATTCCAAATGTCTATGTCTCTATATTTGTGCCAGTACTATACTGTTTTGATCACTGTGGACTTGTAATACAGGCTAAAGTCTGGTAGGGTGATGCCTCCAGCTTTGTTGTTATCATTAAAATTTCCTTGGCTGTACAGGTTTTTTTCTGGTTCCATGTGAAACAAATATTTTTTTCCAGTGCTTCAAAATTTGATGTTGGTATTTCAATGGAGATTGCATTGAATCTGTAGATTGCTTTGAGTAAAGTAGACATTTTAACAATGTTGATTTCTTCCCAGCTAAGAGCATGGTATGTTCTTCAATTTGTTAAGGTCTTCTGCTATTTCTTTTCTTAAGGTTTCATAATTATCTTTGTAGAGGTTGTTCACCTCTTTTGTTAGGTATATTCCTAGATATTTCATGTTCTTTGAAGCTACTGTGAAAAGACTTGTATCTTTGATTAGTTTCTTAAGTTGGCTGTCATTGCCATATACAAAGTCTACTATTAGTGGACATTGATTTTATACCCTGAGCCATTACTGTATTTCCTGATCACTTCCAGGAGTATTGTGGTTGAGTCACTGGGGTTCTCTAAGATCATGTCATCAGTAAAAAGTGAGAGTTTGACCTCCTCCATCTCCATTTGGATGCCCTTTATATGCTTATCTTGCCTGATTGCATTGTCTGAAACTTCCAGGACTATGTTTAATATTAGTGGTGATAGAGGACAACCTTGTCTGGTTCTGGTTCTAAGTGGAAAAGCTTTCAGTTTTACTCCATTTAGTATGATGATAGCTGTGGGTTTGTTATAAATGGTTTCAATCGGTTTAGGAAATGTGCCACCTATGCCTATATTATTAAGTGTTCTTGTTAGAAAAGGATGCTAATTTTAACAAATGCTTTGCTTGCATTTATTGAGAGGATCATATGGTCTTTGTTTTTGCTTTTATTGATGTGGTGAATTACACAGATCAATTTGTGTGTGTTTAACCTGCCTTGTGTCCCTGGGATGAAGCCTACTTGATCATGATGTATAATTTTTTTTAATGTGCAGCTATAATATATTAATATTAGCTAAGATTTTGTGGAATATTTTTGCTTATATATTCATTACTAAAATTGGTTTGTATTTCTCCTTTTTAGTTGGGTCTTTCCCTGGTTTTGGTATCAGGGTGATGTTTGCTTCATAGAAGGTATTGGGGAAGATTTCTTCCTTCTCAATGTTTTGGAGTACTTGCTGAAGTATGAGTGTAAGCTCTTCTTTGAAGATTTGCTAGAATTCTCATGTGAAGCCATATGGTCCAATGCACCTTTTTGTTGAAATTTTTTTTTTATTGTTCCTTCACTATCAGTGCTGGATATTGGTCTGCTCAAGATATCTATTTCTTCTTGGTTAAGTCTAGGGAGAGGTTGTAATTCCATGTATTGGTCCATTTCCTCTACATTGTCAAATTTCTGGGCACAGAGTTTCTTATTATAGTCAGAAATAATCTCTTATATCTCTGTGATATCTGTTGGTAATTCCTCTTTTTCATTTCTGATGGAGGTTATTAGAAATTTTACTTTTCTGTTTCTGGTTACCTGGACAAAGGTTTATCGATTCATTTTTTCAAAAAAACAACTTTTTGTTTCATTAATTTTCTAAATGATTCTTTTATTTTCAATTTAATTTATTTCTGCTTTAATTTGGTAATTTCTTTTCTTCTGCTAGGTTTCGAAATATATTCTTCCTTTTCCATTTCCCTCAGAAGCTTCATTAGTTAATGTGCTCTCTTTCTGTGTTTCAGATGTAGGCAACTAATGCAGTAAATTTCCTCCTTAGGACTGGTTTTGACGTATCCCATAGATTTTGCTAACTTATTATGTTTGCCATCCAGGCCTATGTATAGATCCCGTTTTGCTTAGGTTAAGCTCATTTGGGCACTTTGATTAAAGTTAAAATTAGGGGGCAGTGACTGTGGCTCAGTGAGTAGGGCACTGGCCCCATATACTGAGGGTGGCAGGTTTGAACCCAGCCCCAGCCAAACTGCAACAAAAAAATAGCTTGACATTGTGGTGGGCACCTGTAGTCTCAGCTATTCGGGAGGCTGAAGCAAGAGAATCTCCTAAGCCCAAGAGCTGGAGGTTGCTGTGAGTTGTGATGCCATGGCACTCTACTGAGGGTGATAAAGTGAGACTCTGTCTCTAAATAAATAAATAAATAAAGTTAAAATCAGGAAATAAAAAATAAAACTCAAACTGCTCTGTATTTGATACAAAGGCCAATAGCAATTACATCACTTGAATGTAGTTGTATTTCATTTTCATATTTCCCAAAGAATGCCCAGGAGTTATTCAAGCAAAATGGCTCTAGCAAAGGAAGTGCGTTAAAGGTGTAAAATGTAATAAACTTAGATGAAAACCGAACTATTTCCAAGTGTAAACTATATAAATATATGTTACCAATTCCTCAAATGAAATATTTTGGGGGAATTGAGCAAGGAGTGGTCCCTTATTTCATGGCCAGCTCTCTGCATAAGAGCATGTTATGGTGATATATGTAAAATCCTAAAATCCTGCTTTTAGGAGCTGGTTGGGTCCACAAAATATAGAAAAAATATGGGGTTTTTTGTCAGAAGAAATGAAACAATCTAAGATAAAATAGCATCAGATATTAAATGGTATGGAGCACAAGGCACTTAAAAAAAAAGGTGGAGATCAATGTGGGCTGGGCCTTGAAAGAGTCGTATTTAGAGAGGCAGAGAATAAGACAAACAGAGCTTGCCTATTTGAAGATACTAAGGCCAGAGGTCTTGCAGAGATTGAAGGAGCATGTAGGGTGCTCTGCGTGGTGTTAGGTAAGGCTACTGAGATATAGTGGGGCCAAATTACAAAAGTCCTGGAAGGCCTGGCAGAAGAGACTAGACTTGATATGATAGGCAATGGTGACTCATTGTGAGTTCTTGAGCCAGCAGTCTGAGGAGAAAATATTGTATTAGGAAGCAACATGCAAAGTAAATTTGAGTAGAGTCAGGTACTTAGTACTGGAAACCCATTTTTAGCTTCCATCATAGGATATGGAGGTAGGCATGGAGAAGAAGTATTGAAAAAAAAGATATATCCAAAGAAAAAGAACAATACATAAGAAAATTGAGGGTCAGAAGGTCAAATTATTTCTTTTTTTCTTTTCCTTTTTTTTTTTTTTTTGTTTATTTTTAAAAGTAGAATTGGAAAGGGTTTTTTTTGTTGTTGTTGCTGTTTTGTTGGTTTGTTTGAGACAGAGCCTCAAGATATCGCCCTGGGTAGGGTGCTGTGGCATCACAGTTCACAGCAACCTCCAACTCCTGGGCTCAAGTGATCTCTTACCTCAGCCTCCCAAGTAGCTGGGACTATAAGAACTCACCACAATGCCTGGCTATTTTTTGGTTGTGGTTGTCATTGTTGTTTGGCAGGCCCAGGCTGGATTCGAACTCGCCAGCTCTGGTGTATGTGGCTGGTGCCTTAGCCACTTTAGCTACTGGCTCTAAGCCCAAATTATTTCTTAATCAATCACAACTCTGGTATTATAGGTGATTTTAGTGAAAAATATGTCTATCTGTGGGAAATGATTTTTTAATATTAAATGGTTAACTTATAGGTTTAAAATGTAAGAGGTTCCCAGAGTTGAATCAGTGAATGGCTTCTGGATCTGATCACAGCCAGAAGGTGCAAGAATCTTTCTTCTACAGGATTTTCCAGAACTAGATGATCCAGCATTTGTGTTAGTGTGACTTGTTTAAAATGAAGGCTTCTATTGTTTATGAAAAGAAAGTAAGAAGGGCCAAAGACAACCTAAGCAAAACACCAGTACAATAAGACTATAAACACAGGGGAAATTACATGGAAGATAAGAGAAAAATTCTGAAGTAGCAATTTGTTCTTACTCAGGAAAATGCTGTTTACTTTCTCTCTCTTTTCTTTCTCTTTCTCTCTCTCTCTCTCACACACGCCTGCATCTCTTTCCTCCCTTAAAATGTCTATAAGTGATTTGATGCTTCATTAGGGAAATTATAGTTAACAATAATTTATTGTATATATCAAAATGGCTAGAATTGTAATCGTCCCAAGAAAAGACAAATGTTTGAGGTGATAGATACCCCAGTTACCCTGATAAATCATTACACATTGTGTACATTTATCAAAGTCATTACACATTGTATACATGTATCAAAATATTACAGGTACCCCCCAAAATATGTATGAGCATATCCATTTTTTTAAAATTAAAAAAGAGTGAGCAAAATTTGTATGTGTGACTTGAGCATACTGTCCCAGAATGATAGTAAAGCTGTGTGACTTTAAACAAGTTACTTAAACTCTCATTTATAAAATAGTATTTCTGATTCCTACCTATTTCACATAATTTCTGTAGGGGTTAAATGCAAATTAATATAAAGTTTCTAGCACACAGTAAGGAACTGATAAGTGCTAATGTTCTTATCATTAGACATCATGAGGGGATAGGTCAGCTTAGTGTTGGGACATAAACTTGCCTAAATGCAAACATTTTCCCCAGATTTCTGTTTAACCCATCCTTATCAGCAGCTCCTTAAATAGCAGCCTGAATTTCAGTTTACTTGCCTACCTACAATTGGGTTGAGGTTAAGTTGGAAAAGTGGTCATCAGCTAGTAAGTCTAGTGTATAACTTTTCCCAGGGAAATGCTATATGTTTAACCTTAAAAAGTTGACGTAATCTTTATAATATAAGGTAGTTTTACTCTAGGAATAAAGTAAGCCCTCTCCTAAGGGTGATAAGACTCTAATTTAACTGCTTCAAAATCTAAACCTCTATGCCATGGGTCATGACTATGGTGTAGCTTCACTTTGAAATAGCTCAAGAAATAATGAAAGATACCATACAGGAGTTGTTGACAGTGAGAGCTGTTTATTTTAATTCACCTGAAAACACTGTCTGTGCTACTTATTCATGCATGCCAGACACATTATCTACAAGTACATAGAGAGATGTTGACATGCTCATATTTTTTGGATAAATTCCTCTTCTTCTTGGATAGGTTTCCTTCTTTGTTCAATAGGGCTAGAATTTGATCTAAAGAGTAGAAAGGCCTTTTTCAGGAAAAATTCTGTGTCCACCTTGCCCCCTTGCCCTAGATCATTTTTATGGTTACTTAAATAAGCAAATAAAGATAAAATGTGTTTTTAATATAAATAAAACATTCAGAAAATTCCAACAAAGTTTCTAGCTACAATTAATTGTTGGGGATTATTGACTCTAAGGTGCCACTAATTACTGACTAATTTAGCCGGTAGTACAATGTTGAGCTTACTGTGGCCTCTTCATTGAAATGTAATCAAATCATAACATTGCCTCATTGTTCCATAGCTTCTCAGTAACAACTATTTAGTATAGTATAGATAGTGTAGTATAGATTTTAGTATAATCAGGTAGAGTTTCCACCATGAAGTGAGAAGATTGAGCCATAGTATATTTGGGCTTGGGATAAAGGTAAGAAATAACAGCAAACTTTGTCACATTAAGCTGCCTAAAAAAGGTTCAGCTTGACATAACCATTGACTGGAAAACTCTTAGCTCCTATGTCTCTGTTATTTATTTTCCAAGAACCTGAGACTGCCTCTCTGACAGAGCAAGCTCAGTAGTGATCAAGGAAGTAACAAAATGACAGGCTTTAATCTGATTCTAAGATGTGTTTGCAAAAGGCAAGGCACCATTTATTAGATAATCTCAATAGGGGTTCCAGATCTTTAATTAATTCATCATACTTAGAGTGCTATAATAATAATCATACTAATAATACTGGTTTTCACCTTTTCAAATGCCCAGAACCTTGGCAAAAACATCAATTTGGACATTTTCAGTAAGGCAGAGATAATGCCCTATCTGAATGTGGTACAATGATTTCAGAACTTTTATAAATATGTTGGAACATTTTGTGAGCAGAGGAGATGAATGCATTGGCACAGAATTGCTTGAAGTGAGAAAATAGGTGGAAAAAATGAAAATAGGCTAGTAAGGGAAGGCACAGGAAGAGGGGTATAGAAACATTTGGGTCAGGATAACAGTCTCCTTTCTCATCCCCCAAATCTTATCCATAATCCATAAGCTGGCCTAACAGTGGACTCATTTGATCTAGGTATATGATGAAATTTTTATCTTAGTATATAATGAGAGCTAATTAAGCTATCTCTGGCACAGGAAAAGATCAAAATGTGATTGTGCAGATTTTTTTCTTCATCTCTCACCCCATAACGGCAGATGATAGAAGGCATTTTGCTTACTTTTCTCTCCTTTGATTCATAACCCAACTATTCATGCCTTCATACTAGTATCTTGGCCTTTAAATGAAGCTGCTTCCTTTGGACCCTTGTGATGCCTAGAGTTCAGAGAAAATGGACTAGATAAAAGGGAAGAGTCAGCAATACCATCACATTCATATTGTTCTCAAACAAGTCAAACAAATACCTACCTAAAGTATCTAAAAACTACAGAGTGTATTTTAAGGTGTGCTATTGTCTTATCCTTTCACAAAGAATATTTTAGTTTTATATGACAATGTACATATAAATTACAACAGAACAGATGATATACAGAATGTTTATTAAAAATCAACTGTACGGCAGGGCCTGTGGCTCAAAGGAATAGGGTGCCAGCCCCATATACTGGAGGTGACGGGTTCAAACCCGGCCCCAGCCAAAAACTGCAAAAATAAATAAATAAATAAATATAAAAATTGACTGTGATTCCTCTACTTACTAAAGGTATGATTTCTTTCAAAGTAGTTGACGACATATTTCAGTAGCTGAACACTCTTATTTCTCTCTTCAGAGTCTCCAACAGATGTTTTACATAGAAGTGGCAGGGATTATTATCTTAATTTTACAGGTTCACACACCAATAAGGTAGTTAAGTTGTAACATGAATATAGAGTCCAACATTCCTCTTGTCTACAGTTCTCACTCTTGTGATCCATCCTGAGTTGACTAATCTTCCTCAAGTGCCATTTTGATCATGTCACTGTCCTACTTAAAACTGTACTGAAGAGAGAATACCACTCACTTCCTTCAGAGTTCACCCAGTCCCATCTCAACAAGTTGGTATTGTTACTTCCTTGGTCCTTAGTTTTCTCATCTGTAAATTAAGATCACAGTTTTTTTGTTTTTTTGTTTTTTCCTCTGATTCAGTGTTATGATTTTCAAGGACAGGATGGGTGTGGTAGTTTTATTAAACTGTAAAATACTCTATAGTCCTGTTACTACAGTAACTTATTAATTCCTTAGGTCTAATTAGAAATGGCATTGGAAAAAATAATAAATACAACTTTCTTAGCTGTGCAAAAAAATCTCTCCATTATTATACTTTTTTTCATAAGTTTGACCTGACAAAAATATCTTCAAGAGCGGGGGTGGCACCTGTGTCTCAAAGGAGTAGGCACCAGCCCCATATGCCAGAGGTGGCAGGTTCAAACCCAGCCCCGGCTAAAAACTGCAAAAAAAAAAAAAAACCTTCAAGAAATGGTAACTCTCCATTATAGATGTTCTTCAAGTTCAGAACTTACTGTACCTTTTATTTTATTTTCTTATTATTTTTGTTATTATTATTTCAAGAAATGTTTTAAAGTGTTCTACTTCACTGTTTAGAGCACATGTTAATAAGTTGAAGGTTTCCCTAACAGTTCTGGGGTGAGTCAGTCCACTTCCATGGTCCCACCAAAGATTGAACCCTGATCCTCAGTCCAGTCACCTCAGGAGCCTGTGATTAAGTGGCAGGACCATGAGCTTTGGAGTAACTCAGGGCTGGGTTTGAATCCTGATTCCCCTCCTGCTAGTTAGGTGGGCCTGAAAGAGTTTCCTAAGTTTCTCTGAGCTTCCATTTCCCTATCTATTAAAGGAAATAATAATACTAACTATCTCAAAAGACTATTATTTGAGTTAAAGAAGTACATATATTTAAATTGCTTAGTAAATTGTCACTCAATAAATGTTAATCTCCTTCCCTTCCCATACTGTGGACATAAAGTATAACCAGGTGAGCTTGTGGATGGATCAGTGTAGAATTCCCCTACCCTCTGCTCAAGTGTATATCTTAGGAATGAGGAGGGTTACCAGCATTATATCTGAATACTAATGTCAGCATTTTTGTACATATACATGCACAGCATTATCTTTAACAGCTATGTTTATAGATTTAGAAAGTGCAGACTTTAATCTATGTTTTCTCCTGGGATTTTATTACCATTCAATTTAGTTTCTTTTCACTAAAAAGTATAATTGTTGCTTGATTCCCTCTCCCCACCACACACACACCTCCAGCTATCACTTCAAGAAATAGTGACCTTTTTAAAACTCTGAATAAGAAACTAGGTAAGCATTTAAAAGACATGAGTATATGGTATACCTGAAGAGGTATGAAGTTGAAAACTTTGGTCAGGCACAGTGGTTCATGCTTGCAATCCTAGCACATTGGGAGACCAAGGTGAATGAGCATTACTTGAGCCCAGGAATTAGAAACAAACACAGCAATAGCAAGATCCCAACTCTACAAAAACTAAAAAAAATTGGCCAGACATGGTGGCAAACCACCTATAGTCCCCAGCTCCTTGGAAAGCTGAAGCAGGAACAGTGCTTGAGCCTAGGAGTTGGAGGCTGTAGTGAGCTACGGTGATGTCACTGCACTCTAACCCCAGCAACAGAGAGAGACCCTGTCTTAAAGAAGAAGAAGAAGAGGAGGAGGAAGTTGTTGAGAATTTTTGAGTGAAACCTTTACATGAAAATTTAGTGACTAATATCTTTCAAAATATCCTGTTTCCTTCATGTCTGAAAAGAATAGGTAACTCTAGAGATACCACATCAAAGCTTGACTTCTCTTTGTCGCATAGCTAGGTGGGGTAACAACCAAGATTGAAGCTGTCATTGGGTAAAAAGGACTAAATTTAGTGTATTGTAGAAATTGAGGGTTTTTCTTTCCCCAAGGAAAGGCTGGAAGGGATAGGTAACTGAAGCCTTTGTCATTAGCTTTCTGGGACAGAAACCATTGATTCCTCTATGCCGTCTCCTCTCTCTCTATGTCAAATCATAAATAGATTCTGGATTCTACCTGGGTTGTTTTCATATTTGTTAGCATAAGTTTTTCAGGATGTAGGGAAAAGGCAATTTATGATCTTCCAGGATAGCCACGGTGGTTGTGACTGAAAGACGGAAGGATGAAACACAAGACTAGGTCCATGTAAAACCATCCAGGCTGTAGACATAGGGGAGCTCAACTGCATGGCAGAGGACAAGGTTTTTAATTTGTTCTAAACCATGTCTTACCCTGTTCTACAGCCCCCCTAAGGCACATTCAACAAATATTTTTCAGGCACTAAATAGGACTTTACTATTCATATTGCTTTTGGCACCACAAAATGTCTTAGAGATCAACAGGAAAGATGAAGGAAGGAAAAAATTTCCTCATTGAGGTGTCCTCTACCACCCTGTTTAGTTGCTTTGAACACTGGTTTCTATGTTCACCTCCTTAAATTACTCCAAGGTCTTAGGAATTCCATTTCTCAATTTAAAAGTGTCCTATCTAAAATTATAAAAATAGTACTCTGGGAATAAGGAGAGAGAAGAAGACAAAAACTATCACTGTTGAGGCCCTACGATGGGCCAGGTGCTATACTTCTTTACAAACATATAAAATCAATAATTTTCTAAGGGCTGAGTGCAGTGGCTCACACCTGTAATCCAAGAATTTAGGGAGGATGAGGTAGGAGAATTTCATGAGGTAAGAAGTTTGAGAAAACCCTGGGCTTGGGCAACATAGCAAGACGCTGTCTATATAAAATTTTTTTTTAAAATTAGACAGGTGTGGTAGTGTACTCCTGTAGTCCTAGCTTTTCTGGAGGCTGAGCCCAGGTGTTTGAAATTGCAGTGAGCTATGATGACACCACTATACTGGAGCCTGAATTACAGTGAGACCCTATTTCAAAAAATGAATGATAATAGTTATCTCATGGGATTACCATGAGTCACAGTAATGCTATGAGAGAACTATTATTGTTATTTGACAGAGAAGGAAACTGGAGCTTGGAAAGTTTTAATGATTTCTCCAGCATCCCATAGCTATTCTCTAGAACTGAGACTAGAAGCCAGCCTATGGACTTAATTCAGTACTGATTAATTTCTTTTTCTCTCCAGCCCCACTTCTACCTAGGTCCAAAAGAAGATAATAAATATTACTTAAATATTAGTTATAATTATCACTATTATTATTATGTGATATCATATGCCACTTGCCTTTGGAACTGAAATAGGTATAGAGGGGGGGAAAGCCAAAAAAGAAACTAGACATTTACTTAATATTACTACTTAAATATTAGCTATTATTATAATTATCACTATTATTATTATGTAATATCATGTATCACTTGCCTTTGGAACTGAAATAGGTATAGAAGGAAAAAAGCCAAAAAAGAAACTAAATAGACATTTACTAGTAAGCCCTGTACTAGGCACAGAGGAAACATATAATAGTAACAGGCAACTACTTTTGAACAATAGCCCTAATGTTGATTTGGGATTTTTTATTTCACAGCCCAGATTTATAGGGCTATGAAATCAAGGATTCCAAATCAACCAATTCTAAAGCTAGCTACCACTACCACCTTCATGCTGGGGCTATTCCCTAGGCCACAAAGTACCTCTGTCCTGTCAACACACAGGTTTAAGACTTAAGATTTTAAATAGTCATGATTAACCGGGTGGCCAGGACAAAGCACATTTGTTGTCTTGGGAACCTAGAGCAGCCATTGCCATTAAATAATATTTATACGACCAACTTTGTAAGACATCTTGATTATAAATGTGCTAAAACATAAAGGTATAAACTAGGCAGATGTAAGAGATGATACAATGTTAACTAACAGGACTGGGGCTGCATCACTAGGCTAAAAGCAGGTTCTTCTTTCTTTCTTCTCCCTGTCTTTATTTCGTCATGTTTTCTGTGGAAGCTTTTGGTTTCTTTTCATAGTGTTGGAATTTGATTTTAATATTAATTTTCAGAGTATGTTTGCACTTAATTGATAATATGGCAGATTCATTGCATGTTGTTTACCTTCTACAAACCTTGATTATAATCAAGTCCAGTGTAGTAGGGAAATTAAAGAATATAGCAGGCAATAAAATCCAGCCAAGTAGAGTGAGATTTCATCCAGCTTTCCAACTCTGTACAGAGCCCTGGAGAAATGTGGCAGAGCCTTCCTAGAGGAAACACTTTTTTGGATAGGAGAAAGGTGGTGCCAAGCTGCTAAAAGTATGAGCCCTCATCTACCTAGCCCAATTTACATGGATCTCATTTTCTTTGGAAACACTGCCATGACTTTGGCTGAGAAAAAACTATAGATTGGTTCTTTAAGATTTTTTTTTTTTAACTTACAGCATTCCTCCAGTCCCCAAAACCCCTTGTTCCTGACAGAATGTCTCTATCCTTTATAAAAATGTGCCCTAGAATGGCTTGGGTCCACAAAAAGGCCATGCTCCTTGTTGCTATGAGCCCATATCCAAGGCTGGACCTGATATGAGAATGTGGGGATATCTTCTGTTATTCTATTTTTCACAATGGCTGGGTAGCCTGAGGAAGACCCAATTTTATTCTTTGCTTTATTTTCTTTCATGTCTTTTTAAGAGCCCCTTGAATTGGTTTCAGATTTCTACAACTGATTCTCTTGTCACATTAAGTTAAAGTCATCTAGTTCAGCTTCTCTATCCAATGTTTAAATCTGTTCTATGATGTTACCAAATTTTTGTCCAGCCTTACTTGAGTATTTCCAGTGACAAGGAGCTCACATTTTTCCATATGCCCCTCCCTCATCACCCATTTCATCTTTGGACATTTCTGCTGATCTATATGCTGAGCTGCAGTCTTCCTCCCTCAAGTTACTTTCCACTGTAGTCTAAAGAAGTTTAGTTTCACTCTTTTGTGATAGCTCTTAAAGTATTTGAAAGCAGAAAGCACATTTCTTGAATTTTCTCTCCTGAGCTTTGCATCTTTTTGTTCTAAACTTTTTCCTCTAAATTAGTTCTAATTTGTCTATACCACTTATCAAAGTTAATTGGAATATAGATTCATTTTGTTTCTGTCATCTTAATGACATCATGTGTCCCCTGTTTGGTTCTTTCTTTGTATCCCTGTAGATCATTAACTTTTAATGTTAGATCATTAGCACTAACAGATGATTTTAATCAAAACACATACCTACGACTCCTTCCCACCCACCCTTCTCTCCCCCAGGAGACAAACATTCTAATTTGGCATGACATTATCTGGTCTAACAGTATCTAGCATATGAAGTGCCTAATATGTTCCCTTGGTTTAGTCTTCTGGAGTAGTTGAATTAAGTTCAAATTCAGGGTGTTTTTGAAATATTAAATCTCTCTGGGGACATTTTTCATAACACCTTCAAACTAGATATCACTACAATAAATGAAATGTGCTACACTGGATTAAAAGCTTATTTCCCTGATGTGTTAAGCTAACAGAGAACATGAAACTTTCCATTAGGCTTGGATGTCTCTGGCTGTCAGTGTAGAAACTCTGTCTCCATTAGATTCCTAACCCTCATTGCTCAGGGAAAACATTAGCCAGGAAACTACCTGTCAGATTGAACCTTCAGTGGCAGCAAAGCAAAGAAGATTTAGGAGAAGTCAGAAATACACAAAAGAAATAAGGAACTTTATGAGGTAATAACCTGAATCCAGGTATTTAAAACCAAAGGCCAAGGAAAAACCATTATTTGGAATTAAGAACAAGAAATCTAGTATAGGACCAGAGCCAAGCAAAAATGAACAAAGATCAATAATGGGCAAAGAGTAATACTAGTAAGAATATTGAAGGATAGGATAAGAGTCTATATTCCAGGGAATTAATATATCCCCAATTCAAAGTGAGGTCACACACCCAAATAATGAGTACTTTTGACTATAATTTTCCTGAAAGATTTTCTGTGAAACCAGAAACTTCAGCAAAGAATTCTGTAAAGTCTTAGGCCAGGCATCCTGAGTATCTATCATAATGAAAGGAAATAGGTAAAATGTGGTGGGTGTATAGCTTAGAATGTTATGCAGAAGATAAAAGCGACAAATTAGATACATACATAGAAATATGAGTGAGTTCTAAATATGAATAAGTCCTATTCCCATGGTTAGGAATGGAAATTAAAAATTAAAAGAATTGTGGCCAGGTGTGGTGGCTCAGGCCTGTAATCCTAGAACTCTGGGAGGCCAAGGCGGGTGGATTGCCTGAGCTCAGAGGTTCCAGACTAGTCTGGGCTTGAGCAAGACCTCGTCTCTAAAAATAGCCAGGCATTGTGATGGGTGCCTATAGTCCCGGCTACCTGGGAGGCTGAGGCAAAAGAATCACTTGAGCCCAAGAGTTTGAGGTTGCTGTGAGCTGTGACACCATGGCACTCTGCTGAAGACAACAAAGTGAGACTCTGTCTCAAAGAAAAGAAAAAAGAGAGATGAAAATATAAAAAAATTAAAATAATGATATATATATATTATATATAATTTACCGTATATACTCGAGTATAAGCCGAGTTTTTTCTGGCACAATACTTGTGCCGAGTTTGTACCGAAAAAACTCGGCTTATACTCGAGTATACACGGTACATAAAATTTTAAAATATTGGGTGGCACCTGTGGCTCAGTGGGTAGGGCACCAGCCCCATATACCGAGGGTGGCATGTTCAAACCCAGCCCCATTCAAACTGCAACAACAACAAAAATTTTTTTAATACACACATGTAATATAGCATTTAAATGAACACCTATGAATGAAATATACATTTACCATTTACCACATTTAAATGGTTACCTATTGAAGAATATAGAAATAAGTAAGGATAAATGAATAATGGCAAGAGAGAAGCTTTTCTTGGACTACCAATGAACTGAGGATATGATGACAACAACCCTCCTTACTTGAGACCAATAAAATAAATAAAATGGTAGGCCAGGCCATGGAAAATAGAAAAAGTGACTACATAATCAGAGAGTAAGAATAACAGTGCTGTCTAAGGGCTGGGTACAGTGGCTCATGCCTGTAATCCCAGCGCTCTGGGAGGCTGAGGCAGGTGGATCACCTGAGTTTGAGACCAGCCTGAGGAAGAGTCAGACCCTGTCTCCAAAAATAGCCAGCCTTGTGCCAGGTGTCTTTAGTCCCATCTACTTTGGAGACTGAGGCAAGGGAGTTGCTTGAGCCCAGGAGTCTGGGGTTCCTGTGAGCTATGACACTACTACTCAAACGAGGGTGACAAAGTAAGACGAATTTACTGTGATAATGAAAATATTCTGTGTATGGCTTCGTGCCTGTAGCTCAATGAGTAGGCACCAGCCACATATACTGAAGGTGGCAGGTTCGAGCCCAGCCTGGGCCTGCTAAACAACAACAACTGCAACCAAAAATAGCCAGGCGTTGTGGCAGGTTCCCATAGTCCCACCTACTCGGGAGGCTGAGACAAGAGAATTGCTTAAGCCCAAGAGTTTGAGGTTGCTGTGAGCTGTGATGTCACAGCACTCTACCGAGGGTGACATAGTAAAACTTTGTCTCAAAAAAAAAAAAAAAGAAAAGAAAAGAAAATGTTCTGTGTCCACTCTCTCTAATGTAGTAACCACTAGCCACATACGATTGCTAAGCACTTGAAATTTTTCTAGTATGACTGAGGAACTAAAGTTTTAATTAATTTATATTCAAATGTAAATAGCCATGTCTAGTAGCTGCCATACTGGATGTTAGATGTTGCAAGTGAGCCAGATCCTGCACAGAAATGGTAAATAGATGCTGTAGTAGCAGAAAGCATTTGTTCTAACACTTGGCTCTACCAGTAGATGAGAAGATAGCTAAGAAACTTAAGAAAGCCAGGATCGCCAGGAAAGAAAGCACTCACCATTGCCCTCTCCAGGACTTGTTTTTCCCATCAGTAGGTGAACTTCCAGAAGCTTGGTCCCCTGATGTTCTTCTCTATTTTGGATTTGGATGCTAGAATTGGGGAAAATCCTGCAGAACTAACAGTTGCTGTTCATTGAATGTGGGCTTGGAATTGCACATGAAATGTGTGTTTCCTATGCAGACTTCAGTGAGCACAGGGCCCAAGAATGCCATATGTATGGCTTTGGGCACCAGCCATGATTGGCTTGAGCTAAGTGCTGGAGAAGATACCTCAGGGAGCTATCTCAAACAATGGTACTCTGAAGGGTTTTTTTACTGCCTGGATTATGAGGGACATTAATAAATTGTGAGGTATCAGAATATAGAGATGATAGAGATAGATGATTGCTAGGCTATTATAGAACTCTAACTAGAATGGCAAGGGACTTGTTCTTAGGCCCAGTCCCTCTTTTTTTTTATATATATATAGATATCCCCTCATCTTATATCTCTATTCTTTCCCTTCTTCCTGGATAGCCCATTCCTGGTCCCATGTAGAAAATTAAAGGAATATGAGGGAAATGCTTCTAATGGAGGTGGAGAGACACATTCTTACAAATGTATGTTATAGGGTTCCTGGGTGGTTTTATGGGGTTATCGAAATTTTCCTTTCCTGAGTTGAATAAAAATTATGCAGTAAAGTATTTTGTAAATGACCACACTCATCTTAAAGTATGTTTGTCTATATATAAGTAGGTAATAAAGAAATACCCCAGTGGAGTCTACTTACTGGTGGAGTATACTTGAATTCTTTGACTCATGGCAGTGACAGTTCTTCTGACTAAAAAGGTTAGGGAATCTACTAGCCTATCAGTCTGAGAGTAACTTTTAGGCTCTACTATAAGCATATCTGGGGGACAAGAAGGCAAGATGGCTAAATAGAGGCAGCTTTTGCCAGAAGCTCCAGAAAGACAAAAATTAGACTGAAATGAATTTGAAGAAGATGAAATTGGGTGTTGAACAAAAGAAAAGAAATCAAGGTGCTCACCATCCCCACTGAGACAAATTGCCAGTATGAGGAGGAGGAAGGAAGAGAACACAGATCATTACAGATGACTAGACTGATGGTGCCTGGTGCCAAAGTGGGAGAGAGAACCCCCAACTTGGGGCTTGGTTCAGGGTTTCCATGAGCAGGGAACAGAGAACTTACCATCTGACTCCATGGGACAGAGCCAGGAAGTCCCAGTTCTCCTGCACCTAAGAATTTCCTCCTCTAGGTCCCCATCCTGCCTAGCACAAAAGCAGACAAATTTTCCTTTCTCTATTTTTTTTTTTTTTTTTTTTTTTTTAGACAGAGTCTCACTTTGTTGCCCTCTTATGGGCATCACAGCTGTAGCATCACAGCTCACAGCAACCTCAAACTCGGGCTTAAGCAATTCTCTTGCCTCAGGCTCTTGCCTGGCCTACTGGTACCCACCACAACACCAGGGTTTTTTTTTTTTTTTTTAAAGAAGTTCATATCAGTTCATTCATTTCATGCCAATTCATCATTGTGTCTATATAACAGAAACTTAAATTTAGACATGCTTTTTTCCTATATTTCCCCTGTCAATACTCTATCATTCATTTCCCTCCCAATTTTTCCCAACAGAGGGAGAAACAGCTTATTCACACCAAGCAGTCCTAGATTTATTTGCGGATTTAGTAACACTCACCTATGGTGGTACCAGAGCTGTTCTCTATCTCAAAGAAGCTTTCCATTTTTGGACTAGAGAGAATAAGAAAGATTATCTCAGCTTGTCAGTCATTAGATTCAACAGTACTCCAGCTAAATTTAAATTGGTAGATTTCCTCTCAGAGCTATATTGATTGCAAAATGAAAGTGTTTTTATTGTCATTCAGAGGTATACAGTGTCTGCGCATGATAATGGAATAGTGGTATTGATGAATTTATAGGAAGGATATAAAAATGTAGCAATTTTCAAAGTGTGAGATGAACATCAAAGTATAATAATTGATTTGCATATATGTGTGTAAATGGGTGTATATGCGTATGTTTACATGTACAATGAAAGAGAAGAGTTAGGAAGAGAGAAAGAGACTAACCTTCCAAACATTAGAAATCATCTCATAAAAGTTCTTAGTTCAAAATGATGACATTAAGACTCCAAGGGAGTGAAATTCCTGACCACAGTCCCAAGTAACAGGCTGTGTTTAATTGGCAGAATCGTCAAGTATCCCTTCTTAATAAGAAGGAGGTACCGAGGAAAGAAAGAGAAAAAAATGACAAAGGGAGAGAGAGAGGTGGGAATTAGAATTTAGGGTCGGGGTGCTTAATTATGGTTGTAAAACTGTAATTAACATCAGTACTCTATATGACAGGTTTTTATAGTATACAGAACTTTATAAGTATAAATATTTACTTTTACGGGCGATGTAAGAAGTTCTTAAAAATAATTTTTACTAAGCTAAATTCTTAGTTGGGTATTTTGCAGAGACAATGCTTTTTTAAAATATACATTTAAAAATTATGCCAGAATTCATTCCAATAAATTATTAATAAATTTCTGGTCTTAAATAATCAAAATCATGCATTTCCTTTTTATTAAATTTGCAATTATACCCAAGTACAGTAACAATAGCATTATATTGACCACATTTTTTTTAATTAAGACCTAAATTTAATAGAAGTACAACTCTTATATACTGAATATTAAACACCATTGCTGAGAAATCAAAGCTCTAAATAATTTTCTTTTTTTTTTTTAATTGTTAAATCATAGCTGCGTACATTGATATGATCATGGGGCATCATACACTAGCTTCATAGACCATTTGAAACATTTTCATCCCAATAGTCAACATAGCCTTCCTGGCATTTTCCTAGTTACCATGGCATGACATTTACATTTCACATTTGCTGAGTTTCACTCTTACCCTTGTAAGATGCCCCGTAGATGTGATTCCACCAATACCCCTCCCTCCACCCCTCTCCCCCTCCCTCTTCTCCCTTTCCCCCTTTCCCCTATTCTTAGGTTGTAACTGGGTTATGGGCTTTCACATGAAAGCTATAACCCACAGTATACTCTTATAATCCTTTTAGAAATCTAGATGGTCAGGACATTGCTACTTTTTCACTTCTGATTCTAGTAATTTGAATATTCTCTTTTATTCTTGATCAGTTAGCTAACGGTTTGTCCATTTTATGGATCTTTTTAAAGATTCAACTCTTGGTTTCATTGATTTCTCTCTCTCTCTCTTTTTTTTTTTTTTTTTTTTTTTTTGAGGCAGAGTCTCACTGTGTCACCCTTGGTAGAGTGCCAAGGCATCACAGCTCACAGCAATCTCAAAATCTTAAGCGATTCTCTTGCCTCAGCCTCCCAAGCAGCTGGGGCTACAGGTGCCTGCCACAACTCCCAGCTATTTTTAGAGACAGGGTCTTGCTCTGGCTCAGGCTGGTCTCAAACTCGTAAGCCCAGGCAATCCACCCGCCTCAGTCTCTCAGAGTGCTAGGATTACAGGTGTGAGCCCCCATGCCAGCTGCTGCTTTATTGTTTTCTATTTTATCATTTCTGCTATAATCTTTGTTAAAGTTCACCCTTGAACAACATGGGTTTGAAATGCATAGGTACACTTATAGGTGAACTTTTTTCATTTAATATATTAAATTTTTTTTAGAGATTTGTAACATTAAAAAAAACTTTCAGACAAACTGCATAGCCTAGAATATGGAAATAAATAAGAAAAATGTAGGTGTGTCATGAATGCATAAGATGTATGTAGACACTAGTCTATGTATAAACTATGTTATTGGCAAGGCTTCTAGTCAACAGCAGGTTATGAGTAGTTAACTTTTTTGGAGGTCATAAGTTATATGTGGACTTGTGACTGCTGAATGGGGGTGGGTGGAATCAGTGCACTTAAACTCTGGATTGTTTAAGGGTCCACTGTATTTCCTCTTTCTGCTTGCTTTAGGTTTATTTTCTCCGGGTTTTCCTCACATCATGAGGTGAAATCTTAGGTTATCAGGTTTCTTCTTTTAAAAACTGTTTACAGCTATAAATTTCCCTCTGAGCAAAGCTCAAATTTGTGTTTTTGTTTTCATTTGTCTCAAAGATTTTCCTCATTTCTTAGTGATTTCTTCGTGCTAAAAGTCATGCTGCAATTTCCAAATACCATGGACCTATATGTTGCAGGAACTCAGTATAGCCTTTGATACCGTGATCACTCTCTCCTTAAAAGTCTCTTTCCTCCCAAAGCTTAAAATTTTTTTTTAATGGCTCAGTGCCCATAGCTCAGCAGTCAGGGAGCCAGGCACATACAGAGGCAGGTGGGGTGGAACCTGGTCTGGGCCTGCCAAACAACAATGACAACTACAACCAAAAAATAGCCAGGCAGTGTGGCGGGTGCCTTCAGCTACTTGGGAGGCTGAAGGAAGAGAATCACTTGGGCCAGGAGTTTGAGGTTGCTGTGAGCTGTGATGCCACAGCACTCTACTGAGGGCAACATAGTGTGACTCTGTCTCAAAAAAAAAAAAAATAAATAAATAAAATAAATAAATAAAATAAATTTTAACTGCTTTCCTTCTAGCTGTTTTTGCTTCATGGTTTTATGAGCTCCTCTTCTTTCACTTATTCACTAAATGTTAATGTTCTTTATCATTCCTCTGCAGGACACAGAGCTGAGTCCCCAGGAATCAGGTGAAACTGAAGATGTCCACCTTGGTTTCACTCTGCTGTGAAGGGATGTGGATGTGGTCCAGACACAGTCTAGGCTCGCTGCAAGGCAATGACCCTCGCAGCAAGCAGGGAGGCAGAAACCCAGGTCCAGGCCCAGCTGGACCTCCAGCCTCTGTGGGGAAGCATAAGGGGCTTCCAATGCTACACTTGTTCCAGGAAGAGGTGGAACAGGTCAGCATGACAAGGGGTGAGGGCTTAATGAGGAGAGGAAGGAGTGTGAGAGAGTGGAGACCAAAATCGCTTGTTTGGTTCAAAATAGCAACTGAACTTTATGAGCACTCGGGATCTACTGTTGTCAGAACCACATGAGGCTCTTGGCCTGGGCCCAGTTGCTCATCACACAAAGATCCAATTGTCAAGGCAATGAGGACTGCCAAGGAGGAAAGGAAATTTTAATGCCATAGACATCTTCTCAGGAGATAGTAAAAGCTGCCTCAAATCCACCTATCATTAAGGGAGATTGTGGGCTTTTAAAGGAAGGGCCGTGTGGCTTGGGGTGGATCATGGTGTAACTACAAGGGGCTACTGCACTGGGGACAGGTTGTGGGAATGGTGAATATTGGTATCAGGAAGTCTGCCAGACAGTCTGCAGACTCTCACCTCCTTTGTCTTGCAGAAAATCCACCATTTCTAGGAAACAACTCAAAAGCTCAAA
>CAUYPK010118960.1:0-10872 GCA_963574355.1 Loris lydekkerianus
CCTTGACCAATATAAAGTGACCATCTTTGTCTTTTTTGACTTTAGTTGCTTTAAATCCACATGTATCTGAAAATAAGACTGCAACTCCTCTTTTCTTCTGAATTCCATTTGCCTGAAAAATTGTCTTCCAACCCTTGACTCGGAGTTTTAATTTGTCTTTTGAAGCCAGGTGTGTTCTTGCAGACAGCAAATGGATGGCTTGTGTTTTTTAAATCCAGTCAGCTGATCTGTCTCTTCATTGGAGAATTCAAGCCATTAACATTTATTGAGATAATTGATAAGTGTGGTAGTGCTCTATTCATCTTATTTTGTGAGAGTGCATTGCTTAGTTTTATCTTTTGCATCAGTGTGGAGGTTAGGTTCTGTCCTTTAATTTCTGAGTTCTTACTTTGCTGTGGATCCATTGTGATGGTCAGTGTGTAGAACAGGTTGAAGTATTTCCTGTAGAGCTGGTCTTGTTGTGGTGAATTTCCTCAGTGTTTGTATATCAGAAAAGGATTTGATTTCTCCGTCAATTTTAAAGCTTAGCTTAGCAGGATATAGAATTCTGGGCTGGAAATTGTTCTGTTTAAGTTGATTAAAGGTAGATGACCATTGTCTTCTTGCTTGGAAAGTTTCATTAGAGACGTCTGCAGTCACCCTGATGGATTTGCCCCTGAAGGTCAACTGGCATTTACTCCTGGCAGCTTGCAGAATCTTTTCTTTTATCTTGACAGGTTCATCACATTGTGTCTTGGAGAAGCTTGGTTAGAGTTGAGGCAACCTGGGGTCCAATATCCCTCTGAAAGGAGTGTGTCAGAATCTTTGGTGATATTTGGGAAATTTTCATTTATAATATTTTCTAGTATGGTTTCCAGTCCCCTGGGGCAGTCTTTTTCCCCTTCTGGGATACTTGTAACTCGTATGTTTGAATGTTCATAAAGTCCCATAATTCTGTCAGTGAATGTTCTGCTTTCTCTCTCTTCTTTTCTGCATCTTTAATTATCTGAGGTATCGCAAGAGCTTTGTCCTCTACTTCCAAAATTCTTTCTTCTGCATGGTCTAATCTGATGTTGATACTTTCAGTTGCATCTTTAAGTTCCCTAATTGACTGCTTCAGTTCCTTCAGCTCCACTATATCCTTTCTATATTCTTCATATTGTTCATCTATTTGATTCTGTTTTTGGATTTCCTTTTGGTTATTTTCCACTTTATCAGCAATTTCCTTCATTGTTTTCATCATCTGTATTTTAAATTCCCTTTTTGTCATTTCTAACATTTCTTTATAGGTGGAATTCTCTGCAGTAGCTACCTTACAGTCCCTTGGGTGGTTGCTCTGGACTGGTTTTTCATGTTGCCAGCATTTTTCTGTTGATTCTTCCCCATGAATGATTTCTTTTATCTGTTTCCTTACCCTAATTTTATTTTCACTTCCTCTTGATCTTTATGTTGCTGTGCCTCTGGACTAGGGTTTGGATGAATCCTTTTTGTACAGGACCAGAAGAATGAGAAGATTGAAGATCAAGAAGGGAAAAAAGAAAAGAAAGGGGGGTCGGGGATAAAGGGGAATATTGACAAAAAGAAGAGAGGCAAAGAAAGAGGGAGACAGAGCAATATAGGTGTACTGTAGGGTACTTTGATCCAACCTTAAAAATCCCCAACCTCTGGGGGAGCCGGGTTGGGTGGTTCCCTTGAGGTCAGCAGCTCTTTGTTAGCTTGTTTGAACACAGTACCCCACCTCCACCAAGTAGAGAGGAAAGGCAAAAATGCTATAAATCAAACCAAAACAAGCAAACAGAAAACTTCACGGGATAAAATTGGGGGGAAAACCAAATTGCTGTAGAAACACGATCAGAAATGAAGTTCTAATTGTTGAAAAAGGCTAAAATGGAAAATTGTATTTAAACTAGAAAAATGAAGAAAGAAAAGAAAGAGGAAACAAAAGAAAAGGAAAATCTATAGGGAAAATATTGAAATTAAAAAAACAAAGCAGTATATATATCTTGCTGGGTATTGTCTGGGCAACACATGGTGATCTGGGGCATGAGATGTTAATCACAATGCTGGTACAGCTGTATGAGATGGAAACTGGAGGCCTCTGCTGATTTCTGAAACCCCACAGGATGGAGAGCCTAAATCTCTTCTCAGCCTGCTTAAAAGGCACTTTAAACTGCTAACCTTGTCTAAGCAGAAGCTTTCCCAGGGAAGCACTTGATGCTGGGATCACTCCTAAAGTGGCTATCCACTTACCCAGTGTGCCAAAACCAGTCTCTATGGCCCTGAGGGCTAAGGCTATAAGGTGTTTCAGTCCCCACCTTTAGGCTGCTCAGTCACTAGATTACTTGCTCCTGCCCAATCCTTGTTCTGCGACCCTGAGAGCCACCCTGAGGGCGGAGCTTGCGGGGGGCAGTTCTCCCACAATGGCTCCGAGCTGCTCATAGCCAGTCACTATTGGCTCCATTTGGCTCCATCTGGGGCCCTAAACAATGCTTAAAGTCCTCTGTACTCTTGCCCAAGTTCTTCCAAGGCAATTAAACTGAGTGCCAAGTCTGAAAACAACAAAGCAGCTCACAGGTAAGGGCTTTCCAGTTTGCAGTCTCACAGCTGCTGTACTTGTAGCTGCCGGCAGGATTAGACTGAACAAACACAAGCAAACACTTGCCAGTTCTCCACTGCTTTTGTCCTCCTCATGGGGGGTCCAGAAGTCTCATGCTCACTTCCTGTGTCCCCAAAGGGATGTTTCTGGGCAGATCCCACCAGCCAGAGATGCCTGGAGTCTTCTCTCCCTGGACTTACATTGCCCAGTTGCAAGGAAGCTATTACTCGGCCACCATCTTGCTCCCCTATATTTTCTTTTCTTAGTGTTCTTCTCTACATGATCTGTTGTCATGGGATGGTTTGCTAATGAAAATAATATATAACAATACTTTAATAATACAAAAGATGATACACGGCATACAAAAGATGATACACGGCGTAGTTCAGTCAATACAATTCATTAAAGTTTCCTATGAGTTACCATTCTCTGTTGCCTTTTTTACATACCTGTTAATATCACAAGGGGGCAGTACTCACATCAACCACAGCTGAATATTAAAAGACCAATCAGCATCCAGATTAAGTTCCCATGGTACAGATTTTTTTTTTTTTTTTTTGCAGTAGTTGATGATTTTACAGTACATGATTTTACATGTACCCAGTAATTATAATTCACGAAGTGTCATTTTACCTCCAATACTGCTGCTTTCAACACAGTAGCTACTCTCTACACGTGTGACTGGTCTGAATAAGTACAATATGGCGCCAACCCTGTCACATACACCTGTATTTGTATGGAGTATATGTGAGGGGGTTGGAACAATAGTGTCATCACACCAGGTGCTCGTATGTGGGCATATCTGCATGTGGGTGGACCCACCTGGAGACAGATCAGTTCCTAAGACCATGGGAAATATGTGTTTTCCAATGGTCTTAGGCGACTCCTATGAAAGGGTTGTTTGACCCCCAAACGGGTTGTGACCCACAGGTTGAGAACCACTGCTCTAATCTTATCACTCTCCTACTTTAGAAATTACTTTGTAGCTTCTTATTGTCCAGAATAAAGTCCACTCTTCTCAGCTGAGCAGTCAGCCTTCCCTAAACTGGTCCCAGACCTTTCTCCTCTGATTCTCCCCCTGCATATTCCGTACAGTAACTTTCTAGAGCATTCCATGTAGTTCCATAACCTTGTACCTGTGGTTGTTCTGCCCAGAATATGATTTTCACTATTTCTCATTTTGCCAAAATTCTTTAAATCTCCAGTCTTCCTGGATTAACCCTTCTCTCTCTCTGTGATGGAATTAATTCATTCTGTCCTGGGCATTTGTGTAGCAGTTTGTGCATGTAGCAGTTTGTGGAGGTGGGGTACTGTGTCTAAACAAGCTAGCAAAGAGCTGCTGACCTATAAATAGTTACATCTATTTTTTTTGTGAGATTGTAAGCCTTTTGAAGGCAAATACAATAGCTTATCATTGCTTCATTTTATAAATGTTAAATTTCTGTAGAATTCCAGGCTCTTTTCTCAGTCACAATTCTTATTATATTGAATATACATAGAGGGTTGGCAGTGAGTACTTAAGCTGAGTCTTTAGGCCTAGCCCTGAGAATATCAAACTTGTTGTATCAGATAAGACCATGCATAAAATTTCAAATAATGTTAGCAAATTGTTTTAAAGTGCAGTGTTCAAAAGGAAAAATGCATTGTTTATTTTTTGACTTTTGTGCTTTAGTCAAAGAAAAAAGGACTGAGTGCAGAAGAAAAGAGAGCCCGCATGATGGAAATATTTTTTGAGACAGTAAGTTGTTTTTTTTAAGATCTTCAGAATTTTGTGTAATTTTTATGTTAAGTACATATTATGCGAAGTTAACTGTTCCTTTGTTAGAGGATCAATACTGACCAATTTCTTAAAGAGTGGATAATCTGCAAACATTTGTGGTTCTTGTTAGTTATAGAGTAAGAAGGAACTATATCTCACTGTTGATAGAGTCTGTTCTATCCAGACTGTCCTACATACTGGCATCAGAATTATCTTTCTGAAGCATTGATTTGCTTGTCTCCCCTTTGTACCTGAAAGTAATAATGATAATAGCTCACAGCTACTGGGTGCTGCCTAGGAGTAATCACTATCTCAGTTACTTGGCATAGCTTATCTGATTTCATCCTTACATCAACCCTATGAGGTAGGTACTGTCACTGCCATTCATCCTTATCTTACAGATTAAGACCCCTGAGTGTCTAAGAAACCAGTCCCAGATCTCAAACAATAGAAATAATAGTACTAGGATTCAAAGTAGGAAGGCTTACCTGTTTTAGAGGAAGTGCAAAATACTGCCTCTTTGCATTTATAAAACTACTGTGTAACACATATTTGATAGTACACCGGTCTCCTTATTCTGCATATTTATGCTTGATACTAATAGGAAGTGTGTTTTAAGTTTCAACTCGTAAGTGACAAAGCCAGAGTTTGAACTTAGACACCTGGCTATAGAGCCTACTCTCTTCATTGTGTTGCTATGTGGCTTTTCTTTGTCTCCAAGTTAAAATTCAAACCAACCCTTGAGCTTAAAAAAGGATACTGACTTCACATGGCTTTGCAGGATTTTCAAAGCCTAGTTGGCCCTAATGTACTATTTTCATTATTACAAGTGTGAATAAGATGGGAAAAACTGTTGCAATAGAATATTAAATTGATTTTAAAAATCTTTTCAGGCTCAGCACCTGTAGCTCAGCAGGTAGGGCACCAGCCACATACACTGGAGCTGGCAGGTTTGAATCCAGCCTGGGTCTGCCAAACAACAATGACAACTACAACCAAAAAATAGCCAGGCATTGTGACGAGCGCCTATAGTCCCAGCTACTTGGGAGGCTGAGGCAAGAGAACTGCTTGAGCCCAGGAATCTGGGGTTGCTGTGAACTGTGATGCCACAGCACTCTACCAAGGGCAACATAGTGAGACTCTGTCTCAAAAATAAGAATAAAAATCTTTTCAATTTAATAAAGCAAAGTCTTAGTAAAACAAGCAAAATATTGTGGGTTTTTTTTTTTTTAAGTATTTGCCCTCTGTGTATAATCTTACCATTCCTAAAAGTCATTGGCAATTCAGAATAGGGTGTCATATTAATGGTGATATGGTTAGGAAGATAAATTGATAAAGTTTGTATATGCAAATTGTGATAATTTATTCCTCTGCAGAGTTGAAATATTTTTCCTTTGAATCAGAGCAAGAAAAGCAGATTTAATTCGTACTGGGCATTAGAAAGCTGGGGAGAGTGGTTGGGAGAATTATTTTTACAAAATTGTTAATTGTCTCAAATATAAAAATTGGCTGCTTCTGACTGGAAAAAATGTATAAGTCTGTCCAGATTGATATTAATGAGTATCAGTTATTCAAGCAGTTTAAATAAATTTAGTGATCAGTAGGTTTTTCTGTAAAGCTAGAAGTTAATTGTATTAATCAATTGATTTCAGTTTGTATATTCTCATTCCTTTTTCTACATTATACTCTGATCACTTGCTGCTCATTTATTTAGTTTGTCAGCTTTTTGTGGAATTAGAAAGTATAATAGATTTGTGAAAAGTAATGGAAACCATTTCATTTATTCTCTAATGAATAGGATATGGTATATCCAGAATCTTGACTGATACCAAAAGTTGATAAGCATTAGACATAAGCCCTTTGACAATTCAAAGAAAGCAAACAATAAAATACAGAGTGAAAAGCATGGATTCTAGAATTCAGATTCTGGAAACTGGATTCTAATTCCATTGTTGAAACTGTCAAGTAAAAATTCCAGCAAATCAAATATGGCTACCCCAGGGTTTGTTACAAAATCTGACTTTATTTAGGTTTGAATAGTATTCTCTTTTTAAAGGCAATACCAGGCCTTTGTCAGGGATAAGTTTTACAGATATTTTCTAGTCAGTACTTGTCTTTTCAGTGTTGTAACAGTGCCCTTGGATGAGAAGTTTTAAATTTTATGAAGTTTAATTTCTATCTAATTAAAGTTGCCTTTTCAAGTTTATTTTGAAGAAATTGGTCCCAGATTTTCAGAACAGAATCATAATATTTCTGTCCCCTCCCCCCCCCCCTTTTTTGAGGTAGTCTTGCTCTGTCACCCTTGGTAGAGTGTCATGGCATCATAGCTCACAGGAATCTCAAACTCTTGGTCTTAAGCAATCCTCTTGCCTCAGCCTTCCAAGTAGCTGGGACTATAGGTGTGCACTACAATACCTGGCTAGATTTTTCTATTTTTAGTAGAGACGGGGTCTTGCTCTTGCTCAGGCTGGTCTTGGACTCATGAGCTCAAGGCATCTACCCGCCTTGGCCTCCCAGAGTGCTAGGATTAAAGGCGTGCACCACCTCACTCAGCCAATATTTCTGGTCTAATTACGGCATACTTTAGATTCTAATTATCCAAGTTCTTTCTACTGTTTTAACCAAGACTTATTATCCACAGTAAAGAGTATTCTGCATAACACAGAAAAAAAATAAAATAAAAAAAAAACTAACCGAAAAAAAATAAAAATAAAAAAACACACAATAAAGAAGAAGAAGAAAAAAAAAAACAACACAAAAACAAACAAAAAAAAAGAGTATTCTGCATAGATTTTTTTTTTCTAGCCACAAGAATAAATATTCTACACGCATATTTTCCCATATTATTTTGCTTTGCATACGATAAACATGCAACATGTATAGGGGAATGATTTTACAGGCAGCCATGAATTATGTAATTTCTCTGTTTAAGTATAGTTCTTTCAAGAAACCTTAGATGTAAACAAATCTTTACAATTGTCTGTTTTGGTTTTAGTTAGAACTGCTTAATTTGTGAAGTGTAATATATGCTACATAAAGTACTGTTAGTGTTTTCTTTTTTTTTTTTTTCCTTATAGAGACAGAGTCTCATTTTATCGCCTGCGGTAGAGTACTGTGGCATCACAGCTCACAGCAACCTCCAACTTCTGGGCTTAGGTGATTCTCTTGCCTCAGCCTCCCGAGTGGCTGGGATTACAGGCGCCCACCAGAACGCCCAGCTATTTTTGTTGTTGTTGTTGCAAGTTGTCCAGGGCTGGATTTGAACCTGCCACCCTTGGTATATGGGGCCATTGCCCTACTCACTGAACCACAGGCACTTCCCTGTTTGTGTTTTCTTAAAATCAAAATGTCTGAGAAGCTAATTATCTTATGTTATCAACTAATCCACCATAACTAGTTTTTATACATACGTCAATGGGAAGATGTTCTTTACATTCTGATTTCTAAGAACTTTAAAGAATTGTGTGCTCATGCAAAAGTTTGTCCCTTTTAAGTTCTCTTGAGGTATTGAATGAGATGATTGAAAAATGTCTTCTAGCTCTAAAATGTTTGATTATGTTATACTTCTCATTTCCAGGCATAGTTTTTTATTACAATGTTTTATGAAGATAATTATGTAAAAAATACATAGTAGAAAATAAATATATGATTTCCATCTTTTTTTTTAAAAACCCTTTTCACCAGAAAGATGTATTTCAATTAAAAGATATGGAGAAGATTGCTCCCAAAGAGAAAGGCATTAGTAAGTATGGAAGATTTGCTGGGATATTTTGGGAAATATTTGTCATCTTTTCTGCAACAATCTTTTTTTTTTTTTTTTTTTTTTTGAGACAGTTTCAAGCCGACACCCTGGGTAGAGTGCTGTGGCATCTTAGCTCCCAGCAACCTCCAACTCAGGCTCAAGCAATCCTCTTGCCTCAGTTTTTCTATTTTTTAGTAGAGTTGGGATCTTGCTTTTGCTCAGGCTGGTTTCGAACTTGTGAGCTCAAGCAATCCACTCACCTTGGCCTTCCAGAGTGCTAAGATTACAGGCATGAGCTACCGTGGCTGGCCTCTGCAACAATCTTTCACTCTATGGAAAACAGAGATGACAAACTCATCACCTATTACCTACCCTCCAAAGATGACCACCATCACATTAGTGCTTATTGTCCTTTAACTTTCTTTTTTTTTCTTTCTTTCTTTTTTTTTTTTTCTTTTCTTTTTTTTTTTTTTTTTTGCAGTTTTTCACCACAGCTGGGTTTGACCCTACCAACTCTGGTATATGGGGCTGGTGCCCTACTGTGTTGAGCCATAGGCACTGCCCTTCTTTTTTTTTTGAGACAGAGTTTTATTATGTCACACTCCGTAGAGTACTATGGCATCACAGCTCACAGCAACCTCCAACTCTTGGGCTTAAGTGATTCTCTTGCCATAGCCTCCCAAGTAGCTGGGACTACAGGCGCCCACCACAATGGCCGACTATTTTTTTTGTTGCAGTTGTCATTGTTGTTTAGCTGGCCTGGGCCAGGTTTGAACCCGCCAGCCTCGGTGTATGTGACCAGCACCCTACCCACTAAGCTACAGGTGCCCCCCTAACTTTATTTTTCTATAAAATACATAATACAGTTTGAACATATATCTATGCTATTAAATATTCTTTTATAACAAATGATTGTATAATATCCCATTACAGTAAAATGCTTTAAATCCAGTTAATAAGCTGGGTGAAGTAGTCGCAGCTGCCTAAGAGGCCAAGGTGGGAGGATTATGTGAGCCCAGGAATTTGAGACCAGTCTGGGCAACATAGCAAGACCATGTCTTTAAGAAGGAAATTCTAATTATTGGACTTATTTCTAATTTTCTTTGGCTAAATTGCAAAAAGTGGAATTTCTGCATAAAAGATCTACATAAATCCAAAGTTTTAGATATATTGTCATATTTCTCCGCCCATGTTGAGAATATCTATTTTCTTGAATTATTTATTCTGGTTTTTGGTGTGTTTTTTTTTTTTCTTTTTTGTAGAGACAGAGTCTCACTTTATCGCCCTTGGTAGAGTGTCATGGCATCACAGCTCACAGCAACCTCCAGCTCTGATTCTGATTCTCTTGCCTCAGCTTCCCCTGTAGCTGGGACTACAGACAAGTGATTCTCTTGCCTCAGCCTCCCCTGTAGCTGGGACTACAGGCGCCCGCCACAACGCCCGGCTATTTTTTGTTGCAGTTTGGCGGGTTTGAACCCGCCACCCTCGGTATATGGGGTCGGTGCCCTACTCACTGAGCCACAGGTGCCGCCCCTGGTTTTTGGTGCTTTTATTTGATAGTTAAGATATTGTTATTTCATTGTTTTATTTTGCATTTCTTCAGTTGTTAGTGGGGTTGTATGTTGGCCATGCATATTTTATAGGTTCCCATTGATGTACTTTCTCTTTTGTTGTTGTTTTTTCAAAATAAAAAAAAGTAACTCTTATGGTTCAGCATCCGTAGCTCAGTGGTTAGGGCGCCAGCCACATACACCAGGGCTGGCTTGTTCAAACCCAGCCCTAGCCTGCTAAACAACAGTGACAAGTGCAACAAAAAATATAGCCAGGTGTTGTGGCGGGCACCTGTAGTCCTAGCTACTTGGGAGGCTGAGGCAAGAGAATTGTTTAAGCCCAAGAGTTTGAGTTTGCTATAAACTGTGATGCCATGGCACTCTACTGAGAGCGACATAGGGAGATTCTGTCTCAAAAAAAAAAAATTCTCTTTTAAATACATTCCTCTCCTTTTTCCCTTCTTAACCATTCTCCCTCTCAAATATTGACAAATTATTTTCTAAACTAAAGTGTAATAACCAAAGTACCCAACATTAATATTTTAAAAAGAAACTTTTTTTAAAAAAGGAAAAGATAACATAAATCAAGAGAGTGATAAATGTAACATCACTGAAATTATTTTCTGAGCACCTGCTATTACTACAAAAATCTACCAGGGGGACAGATCCTTATAATGTTTTTAATTTTCAAATACTTCTCATAAGTATTGTTTCATTGGAATTTCACTGGATAACAAAGCAAGTATGGAAATAATTATATCTAATAGATGAAAAACCATTTATGCATAAAGAACAATCTGCCCTAATGTCATCCAGTGTTACTGGTAAGAGTTAGGATTAGAACTTAGGTCCTGTTCCTAATCCTTTATCGTACCCACCTTCCCTTGCCAAAACAGTCATGTGTTGCTTAAGGATGGGGATATATTCTGAAAAAATGCATCATTAGACAATTTTGTTGTTGTGCATGCTGTTGTTTAGGAGCTCTTTATGTATTAACTTATTAACTCTGTGATCTGTAATATTTTGTGTGTTTGGCCAAGTTATTTGCCTTTTGATTTTACTTACAGTGTTTTTTAACATAGAATCCAAAAATTATCTTTTTTAGCTGCTATGTCAGTAAAAGAAGTCCTTCAAAGTTTAGTTGATGATGGTATGGTGGACTGTGAGAGGATAGGAACCTCTAATTATTATTGGGCTTTTCCAAGCAAAGCTCTTCATGCAAGGAAACGTAAGCTGGAGATTCTGG
>CAUYPK010118962.1:0-32074 GCA_963574355.1 Loris lydekkerianus
ATGCCATGGTGACTGGGAAAATGCCAGGAAGGCTATGTTGAATATTGGGATGAAAATGTGTCAAATGGTTTATGAAGCTAGTATATGATGCCCCATGATCATATCAATGTACACAGCTATGATTTAATAAATAAAAAAAAAAAAGAAATTTAATTAATATAAATGTCAAGAAATATTTGTGCAAAGCATATACCTTAGAAAACTACAAATTATTGATTTAAAAATACTTTACAGATGTAATAAATTGAACAACAATTAATCAAACATTTTGTCTAAATAAATATCCAGGGATTCAGAGTAGAATGCACTAAGGCACTGAGACTTTCACACATTGTGCTAAGCAAGATCATTGATTACAGTAAATAATCGAGCTTAAATAATTTCATAATTGATTTTAAGTTTAAAAAGCAGAGATTTATTTTCTAATTATCATAATTACATGTAAACTATGCTTTTCTGGTCATGGTCAAGCTATGAATGTAAAACATTTTTGTATTTTTGACAATCAGGAATTTTTGTATTTTAACTCACAATGTAGAAATGCTATGCTATTCCTAGTGTTTATGTGAAATATCTAGTTAACTGTTGCTACATCAGAATTATTAGAAGGCTTTGTATATTAGCTGGGCAATGTTTGTGTAATCTTTTTGTAGAAAATTCAAAACATTGAAATGTAATGTGTATGAAGCAGAGATGTGCTTTGTGGTTGACATATAAAAAGTATTTGAAGTGATGCATAAAATAGGCTTATATGCTAATACTTCTCTGCATTGTCATAGAAATTAAAAGAATCACAGTTTTAGAAGTAAATCACTTTACTAATTGCACATTAGTCTAACAAAATACACTAGATTTTCAAATTTTCTTTGACAATATATGTGAAGTCAATTTTATTAAATTAAAGAAATATTTTTAATGTGTTGAGTGTTGTAGATTGAATCAACTATTATTGTGTCACCAATATTAACCTATCTCATATTACTCAAAATTTTAGGTAATGGATAGTAAGAATGTGCTATTGGGTTCTATAATAAAATATCATCTCTTGTGATCCATTTTCCCATCTGCTTTAAATTTCAAAGAAGTTGAAGTATAATGTTCCCATACGTTTAAGTTTTCTTATCTTTTTCAGTTACATTTTTTTCTATAGTTATTATAATGAGGATTGGCTGGTATAGTAAAAAGCTATACATTTATGAACAGCAAATGACTATTTATAATATTCTATTTTAAATTTTTCCTTGAATATGCAACCTCACTGGTTTTTGAAACACACATTTTTTATTTACATGTATGTAAATATACAAATATCTCACTCTAAATAAAAATTTTAGGTGTAATATTGTGTTACACCTAAATATAATTAATTATGTTCCTGTGAATGTGGCTGTATATCAACTTCTAAAGAAAGAAAACATATTGAAAAAAAAAAAACACATTTTTTAAAGTGCCCATAATTTACTAACTAGAATTGTTGAAGTATCTGTAAGCAAATATCTGTTCTTTTGTGCCTTACATTTAATTAATTCTTAATTAAAATCTTAAGACTGTGGCTCAGAATCTCGCACATGCAAGTCCTCTATTTTTACTTATTACTCATGCCTGATCTAACATACAATTATCTTATTTCCAAGTTTATGAAGTGTTCTTTATATGACCCCCTCAAGGATTATAAGAATGGCTTTTTTTATATAAAATTTAAGGGTATTTGTGAAATAATCTGAAAATTAAAGTAACTCCACAGTGGATTGACTTACATTTTGGTCCCTCAGTACATTCTATATTTTTCTTCTAAATCAGGGAATATTATTTAAGCTGCATTTTCTTTGGCTGTTTCTTTCTGTTCTTGTCATTGTCATATTTGAATATATTACCTTCATTAGGCTAATTTGTCCAGGTAAACACTGGGAAGTCTTCATTAATCACGAAGTTGTTTTAAAATTTGAGTGGAGGGAACAAGTATAGGATAATGATAGGTATGTATTAAATGCCTTATAATTAGCATGAAATATTTCTGGAGGAGTTTGTACCTGTAGGTAAGAGATTAACAATATTTAAGGTAAATAAATAGCATAGATTCTGCATGTGGAGAGAGGACACCTTCACACTAACAAACTCTCTGCATTTATAAAGGGAAATTGTTTCTTAAATTTTATAATGATGTCCCATTTGTTGCTATCTCTTTTCTTCATTACAAGCCACAAATGTATCACAGCCACTCTTCTTTTTCCAGTGACATGGGTACAACTATCTCACTGTTCTACATACTATATGAAATTTCTCACAATACTCTCAAATTTCTTAGAAGTTTAGAAATTTTTAATTTGATATAGATTATTTTGTACCAAAGAATTTGAGTCCAAATGTTATAAATGCAGCATTCTGATTACTTAACAGAAGCCAGTGTGATTCAGTGTCCTTTAAAATAAAAGTCTCCAAGAGTACAAAGATAATTGATCCTGACTGCCATAGAATTAAATCAATTAAATCAAGTCATCATTATATGTCTTTGGTCCTAATACATAGGGTCATGAATATGAAAATAAAAGGAGTAAAGCATACATAACCATGTGATGATTACGGTAACCACTATATATATATATTAAAAAAAAAAAACACTAGAATTTGGCATGAACGTTTATGGTTTGTGAACAAGTTTCAATTTGATTTTAATGAAATACGTAATACAGCATACAATTCTATGTAGAATCTGCTACAGCAAGTTTGTTGCTTTGAGATTGACCTATATCTTCGTTGGAGCATCCACAGGTGGGCTCAAGCTTCTGTCCTGCATCTGACTGTTCATGGCTGCCCAGAGGCTCTGTGTACATCTCCTGTAAGAGGACTCATAGCAGAAACACCCTCTTCTTGGTCATGTGAGGGATTAGAGTAGGAGGTGCCCAGTTCCTAGCTTTTGGGAAAGTCATTCTCTGCTATTATCCTGAGAGCTGCCAACAGTCCCATGAATTCCATGTTCTCCAATCTGGCTCAATTTCCTGAGGACAGCTTGTGCACCCAGGCCTTGTTGACACAAATGCAAAATTTTTGAGGAGCTTCCAGTTAATTAGGGAAAGGACATCATATCTAGAATGTTTAGAAGAAGGACCCAGAAGGTTTAAGGGAATCAGGCCACTGAGGACTAGCTCAGGGCATTTGGGCTCCATGTGGTCAACAAGAGCAGGTAGTGTGGGCAGCCCCTCACACACATGGGGACATTATTCCACAGTGGCTCCTGCCCCTGGAGTTATTGCCATGGATGACCTGGGAGCCCAACTTATTCATTCCTGGGCAAGAGGATAGCAGGATTAGTGTTCCAATATCACAGTCATGGGGTGTCAGGCTGGCTGAAGCATCCTATTTTGGGAGAGGCAATGACACCTGCCCTTGTGGGAAATGCTTCTTAGTGAGTCAGGTTCTACGCTCCCCATCTCTATTCCTCACCTGTTCCCTCAAACTAGGCAACTGGCAGGCTTGGTTGGGAGAATGTGTTTCAAGAAGCCCTGAAATCTCTAGACAGCTCCCAGTGTTCCTCCCAAGGAAGGAGCCATCCAAGTTCCCCAGAACAATCCTCAGTTGGCTGTCTGGTCCCTGGTCAGCTTCACTGTGTACTCAGCCTTAGGGAAGAACCATGGGTCAAACCCCTGAGGAGTCTGGGGCTGCCTGGACACTTTCCAGGAAGTCCAGGAGGTCCCCAAGCCTCCTTATCTTCAGCCCCAGGAGAATCTTCTGTCCAAGCACAAAGACCTGAGACAGAAGAATCCCGACACACCACAAGAGGTCACCCAATACCTGAAGGAGTCAACTCTATATTTTAGAAAACATGGAAGATTGTTTTGTGAGGGGCTTTGTGGGTAGGGTAGTTCACCTGACAAATGTCCAGATATATCACAACCAGAGCATTAGGAATATATATGAGGGTAAAATATGTTCTTACACTCGGAAAATTTTAAAAGAAAAAAAGCCTTGGTTTTCTTTTGTTCAATTATGTCTTCACTGTTACAATGGGCATTTATGAAGTGCCTGCAATGTGCAAGGCTTGAGGGTATGATGTGGAACAAGGTCATGATGTTTCTTCTCACAGAAGGGAGGAGAAAAAAATGGGTGAAAGAACGGGGCACAAAGTCATGCAGACCCACGTCAGAGTCTGCCTCTCCCAACCAGTCTTGCTCTGCCATTTTGTGCAGGTGGAAGTGGTTGGTCCCAGGACACAGGGCATCTTAGCCTGGGGCCTAGAATAGGCTTAGTAACACCCAGTGTCAGAGGTTGCCCTCCTGCTTGGCATCCTTCTGGGCTCCAGTTCCTTCCTACTACAAGGCTGGAGGGCTACTCAGGATAGCATAAGGAGGAAAGGTTAGTGCATGCACGGGGTCAGGCCACCTGGGTTTGAATCCTGTCTTCTGCCCTCATTGGCTGTGAGACCTTGGGAAGGTCCATCATTCCTTTGGGCTGAAGTGTTATGCCTGTTAAATTAGTGGTCACAATTATTGTTCTCACATAGGGATAGCCACGTGGATTGAATTAGAAAATCCATCCAAAGAAGGCTCTTCACTCAGCTCCTGGAACACAATAAGCACCTACTAAGCATTGGCTATCATTGTGTCCTATTGTTCTATCTTCTAGACTGTGCCAGTTTTGGCACCAAGATTCTGGGGAGACACATACCACCTAGTGGATTGTTCAAAATGAGATTCTCAAAAAGAGTTTTCTTTGGTTTTGTTAGAGGAGGCATTTTTAACCTCTGGCTGATCAGGTCCCATGTCCCCAAAGGCAAGAGCCATTACTGTATTTGGTGCCAAAAGCACAGGAGTAAGTAGAGGCAGGGTCCTCCTGTCTGCTGTGTCTCTGTGAAGGAGGCTGTGACAGCACCAGCATGCAGAAGTTGCACAGTTCATTTTCTGGGAGGAAGGATGATTTCCCATTGTAGGGCCCAGACTTTCCTACACTCTACCCACATCTGATCTTACCCTTTCTTAGGTTTCAGTGTCAGACTCCCCGAAACCCTTCCCTCCCACTCACTCTTTCATTTTATCATCCATTTACTTGATCAATTAGTGCACATACATGCCAGGCCTGTAACAGATACTAACAGGGCAAGAATAAACAACCATGGGGAAGACAGACAAATACCTGGGTGACTACAATTCATTAGTAAGCATACCCATGACAACTGATCAGGCCTGGCATTGGGTAAGGGGTTGATCTCAATTCTAGAGGAAGCAGCAAAGTGTCTATGACAAAAACAAGACCTTTGCAACTGAAGGAACAGATTTCTCTGTTCCCTCAGGGAGGCTGGGCTGTTCCAGGAGCCTGGAGAGGATGCAGAGGGCATGGAGGGGTGGAAAGAGTGACAAGAGACAGGGCTGGAGAGAGATAGTTGCCGGGAGCTGAAAACCTAAGAATTAGCTTATCAGGAATATTCATAGCCGGTTTAACAGGAATAGTCACAGCTGGAAAGCATTTAAGGGCAAGTAGGGCATTGTTACCCTTGGCTCCAGGAACTTGGTTTCAGACACTAAAAACATCACACCTGTTATCAGAAAACCCCCACCCTAAACTCACCCGCAGGCCTATTCTCCTCTGCCTGTATTTATATGGCTGTTGAAAAATAAAGTTTGATCAGAATCCTGTCTTGCTCCCAGTTTTTCATGTCTCTTTCCCCCTCCCACTCTTTCCCTTCATATCCTAGGTCCCTGCTAAATTAGTCCCGCGGGTCGGGGCATGAACTAGATGAAAGAATAAGTGACCTGCAGGTGATAGAAGCTCTTTTGGCAGATTTTTAGGGAAAGGTTCTCCTGAAGCACTTCTACATTCTCAAGCAGGAATAAATTTGGGAATAAATTAGTTTTTCATACCATGAGTTGGATCTATCTATAGAAAAGAAAAATTACCTAGATTGAATGTAGATGGCATGAGATTGTGATCATATTCCTAGGCAAGAAGATCCATAATATTTATTATTTGAATATGAGGTTGTTAACAATATCCCCAGAAGTCCCTTGCCAACACATCATGGGTATGATTGTCAGGCTCAGGGGCTAAAGAATATCAGTGAATTACTGTTTTGAAATGTGTGTGTACACTGATAAGGGAGGAGTGCTTTGTGAATGTTTATACTTCTGTTGTTTAACAAGTGTCAGTGAAGTCTAGTGAAAATGTTTGCAATCAGGAGGGTGGTGAGGACAGTCATGGGACCCAGGACAAAGGGATGGAGAAGAACATAGGAGACAGGCTGGTCAGCAGAGAGGCCAGTGGAGCTCTCTTGACCTAGTGAACATATTATATGTTGATTTTTAAAATGATTTTGCATGTTTGTGTACCCCATTTTGGAATTATGCCTACTTTCTGTTTGATATAGCCAACTATTTCCTGAAAACTTGGAAGAATGTTCTTTACTGAAACCGCCCCTTTCCCACCTGTGTTCCTTTTCCAGTTTATGCCTCCCAGATGGAGTTCATCACAGAATAGGTGTCCTTCCGAGTCTGTGTGTCAGCTATCATTTTAAGGGCACCGGCTAAGTTTTATTTCTTTTATATTCTTCGCATCCTACATAATAGGTGATTAAAACATGTTGATGGAAAGGCCTTAGGTACATCTGCATAAGTTCTTAGCAGCTAAGACAAAGCTTAAACCCCTCACCTTTAATCAAACCTTCTCGGACCACCCCAGATCAAAGAATGAATGCTTATGCTCTAATGTAAATGAAAAAAGCCTCTATCATTTAGCTTGTCTTATTTAATAATAAATTTCCCAAGTTTAGAAAAGGTGGCATTTCCTTCTCCTCCCCCTCCACACCACACATCACTCTGGGCCAGTGCACAGCTTGGATTGCACCTTTGCGCAGTGAAAATGAAACCCTCTTGCTCCTGGTTTAAGGAGGCCTGAGGCAGAGTACACGGGAATGTGGGCAAGATTTCGGCACCCTCATTTCGGGTACCTTTGTACAGCACTGCATCTGCACAATTGTGTACAGGAGTCCAAAGATGATGTTTTGATTGGATGAGATTATAAAAGAGGACTCCTGGGTTCCAGAAAGCAAACTAATGGAGAAGATTGTGTGTTACTTTCAGAACGGTTTTTGGCAAGTACCAAAATGAAGTGCCACCTCAGTAGAGGACCTGCAAGTGAACCATACCTTTCCTATGTGAAACTTACTTTATAGAATGACCTGCAGAGAGATTTAAGCCTTTTACTGTGAACGCTACTGTTTTTTGGCTACCCATTCTTCAAGGATAAAAATGGCTGAATGCGAGAGAGTTCACTGTGAGATTCAAATTGTGTGTAAGTTGTCTGTGTATGAGAGAGAGAGAGAGAGAGATAAAGCTCTGATTTGGGAGTTAGAAATGGCCTACCCCCAAAATTGTTCTAGATTTGACCATCGACTTCATTTGCATTACACTGAACACCTTGGTAAAATGTTTTATTTCACTGATTTTCTGAGAGTATACCGGCATTTCTTGAGTATGTCTACCACTCATGTAAATTCAATGCGACATAGTGTAAGGACAGCAGACTAACTGTGTTTGAAATTATCCAATAAACATCAGACATGTCAACTTGGGCAGGAGCAAAGAAACAAACAGAGTCCAGAGAACTGAGGCTAATTAGAATCTTAAATTATGTTTGCTTTCAGAGGTGGTTACTTGTTCCATTAGAAAAATGGATTTAGCTGAATTTGGCAAGTTTAACTCAGGTTTATAGAACCCATGAGTGGGCACCATTGTTTCATTAAGGGGATTCATTATATCTATTGATAGCAGGCCGGCCAGATAAGTACCGTTTCCTGTTTGGGCTTGCTCACAAGGAGCTCCTGTTTGTCATTGCCTGTATCCTGTCGCTAAGCTATGTAATAAAATGTTGAAACTCAATGTGCTTTAATTACACAATGACCACTCCCAGTGAAAGATGTAAAGTCTGATTTAAAAAATGGAGATTTATTTCTGGTTATGATCTCATGTTCTGTCAAAACAAAAGAAAACCAAAACCCAAAACATGCTCAGACAATATTGGATTCATAGCACTGAGCTTTTAAATACAAGCATCCTTGACCAGGCCAGACATTGTCTGTTCTGCACCCTCGGGGAATGGCTGGCCTTTCATTGATTTGAAAAGGAACTTCCTAGCTGGATCTGCTCCCTAGAGATGTTAGGCAAGCCTGTAAACGGGGCCAAATTCTCAAGGTTGAATTCTCAAGGTTACCCAAGAAAATTAGGAAATTCAGTTAATAAAGGATAAAAGTAATAAACCATGTTTTCAACTTTCCACGTTTGCCAGAAGGTATTAATCTCACATGTAAATATTATTAGCTCCTTGACCTCCCCTATAGTTATTAGAATGCTAGTTGAACTATGTTGGATTTCATGTTTTCCTGAAGTATCTGAACTATTCAAATATCAGCGCCATTAGGATATTTGAATACCAAATTGAAATGAAATCAAAGTCATAAGTTACCTTCAAATGTTGGTGCTTTAGTTTCTCTTCCTCTACTTTCAGGCGTCTCTGTGATATTTCTTCCTGTATTTTCCTTTTATCCTGAAATAAAAAAGTTCCAGCATATTTAATGTTTTTAAAGTTTGTTTAAATACGTTATCTGGGGATTGCTGTCATTATCTGAATGGCTGGCCAGCAATGTGCTCTTGGCATTGGTATGAAGCTGTTTTGGAAACTCATGTTTTAAAGGAAAGGAGGTTGAAGTGAAACATTCAGCGCATTCTGCTTATAGGAAATAAGATGAAAAGGTAATTTTTCAAAGAGGCCTTAAAACTAGTTGAGCGTCTTTCCTTACTCACTGCCCTTTTCTTTCTTCTCCTTAGTCTAGCAAGATTGACCTGCTGAGTGATGCAATGGAAAAAGTGAATTTTAAGGAGGGAGTTTTGAAATAGACATGAAGAAACACTGAGAGAAGAGAGACCGTTCCCAGCACAAGGCTGAAGAAGTTTCTGGATGAAAGACCTGCTTAATGTGGAAAACAGGATAGCCTATGGATAGTCAGGGAACTAAGAAAGCTAGAAAATGGGACTGTCTCCTCCTTGTATAACTTGCTATGAGAAGATAGAGAAAAAAGACTTCAGATAATACTTCCTAACATTAGGAAGGCTTTTAGCTGAAATTCAACAAAATTCATGAAGAATTGTATCTTTTACCATGTTTACATTTTACATTCCTTGAGAAAATTAGACAGCATAGGTCTACATATAATCTACACAGATTATACTTTCTAGAAAATAAAGCATACGTACTAAGTAGACAGTTTGGGATTGATTTCTGGCTCCTCCATTTACTAGCTGCTCTGTGTCCTTGTACAAGATCCTTAACTTTTATCTACCTCAGTGATCTCATCTGTTAAATGGGAATACTACGAGTACCTACCTCGTAAGATTCGAGCATTAAATGAACTAGTTCACATGTATGTAAACGTTTCTAGAGCAGCACTCGACGTGTAGTGCTCTAGACGTTAAATAAATAAACGTATAACTTGTTAATCGCACAGAAAGCAGCACTTTCATTCTGACAATGCTTTCATTGGCTTGAAATGTTTTAGAGATTGCCTGTCTGGAACTTTTTGAGACATTTAACTGGCCTGGGAAAAAGGTCTTTATTTCCTCATTTTTGATCAGAGGTGACCTTCTCTTCCATCTTATTCATAAGGGTTGGTTTTAAATCTGTTTTCAAAATTGAAAACTCCCAAAGAACAAAATCTTGTTGCCAATAAAGGCATCCAAAAGAATTTGAAGCAGGCTGAGAAGGTAATTTAGAAGAAAACGTTCCAAAAATATTTGGCAGCATTATTGAAATAAGCGCATGGCTTCCTGATGTGACTACTTTGAAGACAGAAGTTCTTTTTTGATGTCTAAGTTCAGGTGCATTTGTGGAAGGAAAACAACATGTTGCTCTCCAACTTTGTGTCATTATTTCTTTTTGTGTATGAAAAGAAATACACACCTTCCTCAGCGTTACTTTTTAGGTTTCAGAAGCAGTCTTTTTTTTTTTTTTTAACAGCTAGGAAACAAGCAAAGATCTTCAGAATCATTCCTTTCTTTGAAGGAAATTGGATTATTAGTAACCGACGACTCTGAAAACCTCTGTGAGTCAATTTTTCACTATGTCTAAAGGTTGTTATCGAACAGACATTCGTTCTATTTTAAATTTATTGTGCTAAACATTTTAGTGAATATTTTGCAGGCACAATTTGACTTAGTACTCATAATAATAAAGAGACACTATAATAATTTTTATTTCACAAAGAAGAAATGAAAGTTTAGGAGAGAGTAACTCATGCAAGTTCTTATAATTAGTTAAGTGGCAGAGCCAGGATTTGAACCCAGGAAGTTTGAGGGCAGCCTTCACACTTTTAGCCAATTCATTGTATCATTCATTTCCTTGAGTGGGAATTTAGTCAAACGAGTCATGATGGAGAGTCTCACTGTCCTCTCCATCATGAAGTACTGTGGCGTGGAGGCCAAGAGGGACCTCTCACTAGAAGGGAGCAGGGTTTTGGTTCCCTGGATGCTGGTGCTGTAACTACACTCTCCATGAACAGCCTGTGGAGAAGAGTGGTGGACGAGGACTGTGGCACTTGACAACCCCTTCTCAGCCCTGTTGATCACCAGTTTGGGCTCGTTTCATCTTGGGATTAGTGATCAGGTAATTGAAACTGTGGGCAGAGGCAGGGCATCTGAATTGTTTTAGCAACATCAGGCTCATATAAGGGTTGCTAAGGGATACCAATGTTTTGTCACTCAGAGGTAACGCCATGTCTCTCTTATATCAGTCTAGGTAGGTAAGAAGGTCATTTTCTAATGTTATAGCCACGATCCTATTTTAAGATAAGAGTATTTTTCCTCAGAAGATACCCATCAGCAGCAAGTTATTACCCTTTAGTCAAATTTCACGGGACTCTATAAGCATTAATTAAAAAATAATATGACAATAATTTAGTTTAGTATGGCAGGATAAACTATAGGTCAACCTTAAGTTGTATATCTACCTCTATTGCTAGTGTACCAATAAAGTGTACATTGCCATCTGATTCCTTCCCACATTGTCACGGAATACATAGATGTGAAATGCCATCTGCTTCCCAAAATTTCCCTGGAAAATGAATTCGCTGTATAGATAGCTGTTGTAATCTGGCACAACAGATAGTAGTGGTTACTATGGCACCATCATGGTGATTAACATAACCAGTTGAATAACATATTGCTATTTACTTCTCAATGTTCAGGTACCATCAGGTTAGGCTAATGAACATTTGCCTAGAATTTTAGCTATCTGACTTAACCTATTTAGTAATTGATATTCAAAAATTCCCATTCTGTAAAAAGCTATCTCTTCATTATTTTGAAAATTAATTTAATATTTATCTTATGCAACTAAAAAGTTATTGTGATTACCTATGTTCCAATGATTTTATCACAATCCCATATTTGATAAAAGTAAGCACAATATTTAAGAGTGTGAGTATTTTGGAACCATCATCGATTGTTAGCTTATGTTCTAAGGTGCCTGATTTTGTCAAGAAGGCAGGGCTGATCTTGGATTGTACAATTATTAATTCATCCAGTACTTAAGTACTTATGCACAAATGTTATAGTCAAGGTGACTTTAACAGTCGTGTAGTGTTTAAAAATTATTCAGAAGTAGATATTTTCCTTAAGGAGCTTCTATTCTCATAAAGAAAGAAAGTTATTTGTGTAAGTAAATACAGTCATCTTAGACTATATTATATGAAATAATTATATTACATGAATAACATGAAATACATGTTACTACTAAGGCGAGTAAGGTACTATGAGGGTTGAGGGGAGACAGGGAAAGTTTACTTCTAGCTGATGTCATTAGCAGAGGCTTTGAAATAGCACCTGAGTTGGATGCTACTGGGGAATGGGGAGAAGGAGCAGCCTCCAGTCAAGGGCTGGATGTGAGCAAAGGCCTGAAAACTAGAACATTGGGACTTTATTTGGAACAGAGAGCCTGGAATCTAAGTTACTACACAAGAAGTAGCGGGAAATTATGAATAACTGTGTGAAAATAGATTAGAGGGTATTGAATGACATGACTTTCCCTCTATATTGAAATAAGGAGCAATAGGGGGAGGAGCATAGTAGAGTTAAAACCATGTTTTAAAAAGTTTAATACAGTCTCATTGAGTAGAAGATATTGAAGGGGGAAGATCCGAAGAGGAGAATCAGCAGGACTACTGCACAACTCATACATAAGGCCACGAGGGTTTGAACAAGGAGGCGCAGAGAGCGTGGAGGTCAGAGACATCAAGAGCTACCATGGCAGGGCCTGCACTGGTGACACATGGGTGCGGGAGAGAGAGAGTCAATTGAAATACAAGACTTTAAGTTCAGGTAACTGACCAGAGAGCAGAATCACACATCGAAATGGGAAATTAAGGTAAAGGAAGGTAGAGTTTGGGAGGAAGAAATGATGGATTCACACCAAGTCTGAGGTGCCCCTGGGACAAGTAGGTGGACTTATCGTAGGTGCGGGAATGTTGGATGGAGACGGTTGAGGAGTCAGAGCTGGAAATAAAGATGTGGGAGTTTTGGAAGGGGGATGTTTTATGAAAGGGAAAGGAGGACTAAAGACAGATACTCTATAAAGCACCTACATTTAAGGGGCATAGGAGGAGGAGAAGGGCACCCATGTGGAAGTTTATTTTGGGGTCAGTTATATATTGTTTATAATAGAGCTTGATATCTCAAGCCACACAGGGGAAAGGGGAGAGGCAGGGGAGGGGAGGGGGGATGGGTGGAGGGAGGGTTATTGGTGGGACCACACCTACGGTGCATCTTACAAGGGTACATGCGAAATTTACTAGGTGTAGAATATAAACGTCTTAACAAAATAATTAAGAAAATGTTGTGAAGGCTATGCTAACCAGTTTGATGAAAATATTTCAAATTGTATATAAAACCAGCACATTGTACCCCATGGTTGCATTAATATACACAGCTATGATTTAATTAAAAAAAAAAAAAAGAATCAAAATACCCAAAGTTGGTGAAGAGGTGTATAAAAAATACAAGTTGTCTCTTTCCCTTTGGAGTAGGGTTGCCAGATTTGGCAAGTAAAAATATAGGACATGCAGTTGAATCTGAATTTCAGATAAACAGCAAATACTTTAAGAAATATGATTGTGCTCATGGGACATATTTATACTAAAAATTACTTGTTGTTTATCTGTTCTGGCGATCCCTGATTTTGGAAAGCATTTGATTATCACACTTTTATCTAGCAATTCCACTTCCAGAGATTTATCTTAAAGAGATAAATAAAAAAAAAAGAAAAAGAAAAAAGTTTTGAAAAGATCTTTGAATAAAAAGACAACATTTTAAATAGGGAAGACAGATCATAAGGAAAGGACAATTTACACATAGAAACATGGGCACAATTAAAACTGATCTTGGGTAAGAAGTAAAGAAAGGTACTAGAAAAGAATCAGACCAAATAGTTTACTATCACCAAGAGCTTCCCAATGAGTTCATGGAACCCAGCACAAAGAGGATGGCACCTGTTTGTAAAAATGTCAAGGTGGTCTAAATCCAGGGTGATGTGAAGACATGCAACTCATGAAAAGCACTGGGGACACAAAAAGAATGTGTGTGTGTGTGTGTGTGTGTGTGTGTGAGATGCTGAGAGCAAGCAGATAAAAGCAATAAAACTACTGCTCAGAAACATACTGTAATGTTAGAATGATGGTGACAAAATGCAGCTAATCGACTCCTGCTTTACTTTCATGTTTTTGATTAAGGAGTGTAATCTTGATCCTATAGGGTAAAACAAAAATGCTTAAGGGAAACTGAAGCCCCAGAGAAAATAGAACACCAAAGTCAGAGCCACGATAGTGTTCTGTCTCTGGTGAGTTTCATCTCAGGAGGTAGCAAAATTGATAGGCCTGACAGAAAAATAATGTTAAGTAATATCCTTGGAATCTTGGATGAGGTGAAAAGATATCAGAAAATTGAAAATGTCAAATGCTCCAATTTTTTGAAGAGGGAAAAGGGTGAGTTATGGATAAAGACTGGTGTTAGTTAATTCTTAACAAAGTTGTAGAATAAATTACATTTAGACAAGGAAAATGGAATTTAGAAAAGAAATGTCTGGTCAGTAGCATTCAATTATTAAAAACAAAGCATTTAAAACCTACATTATTTCCTGTAGCTTAATTATTTCAAGATCTGTAGATGATGAAGATAATACTGATCATCATAATAGCTAACATTTACTGAAACAAGTTTTTGTGTTAGGAGCTACTTAAAGTTCACAATGTATCAATTCTAAATCTCTATGAGATAGGAGTCATGTTTATTTCCATTACATGGATGAAGAAGCCAAGGAAGGAAGATCTGATTATGGAAATGCTCAGTATATTTGTTTTCACAATAGATTTTGACTGTTTCTTACTTTATTCTTTTGGAAATTTGTGAAAATATGAACAGAAAGCCATATTTATTCAAAAGTGACTATCTTAAAAAGTTTCTTAAACAAATGCCTTGTAGGAAGAGAAATAGAAAACCAAAATTAAACCTAAGAAACAAATATATAAACATATTGTGGTAACCTTATTTGTTTGTTTATTTATTTATTGATAGAGTCTCACTCTGTCACCAGGATGGAGTGTGGTGGCACCATCATAGGTCACTGTAACCTCAAACTTTTAGGCTCAAGTGATCCCCCTGCCCCAGCTTCCCAAGTGGATGGGACTACAGGTGTGCACTCCCATGCCTGGTTAATTTAAAAAATATTTTTGTAAAGAGGTCTCTCTGTGTTGCCCAGGCTGGTCTTGAACTCCTGGCCTCTAGAGATCTTCTTGCTTTGGCCTCTCAGAGTGCTGGGATTACAGGCATGAGCCATCACACCTGGCCTTTGGTAACCTTCTGAATCCACATTTATAGGATGAATTTGGAATAGGGTGGAAGTTTTGTGTTAAAAACCACTTCTGGTGACCTTAGTGACCAGCCAGATTTGGAAAGCAATGCAATAAAAGATGACCAAATCAAGATTTTGAAAACATTTTGGGGTGATGTGTCCGAGTTCTGATTAATTTTATTATTAATAAGTATAGACTATAAAACTTTATAGAATTTATTAATTGTAGAGTATTTAGAAAATTCAGACAATTTTAAAGAAAAATGTAAAAATCACCCATAATTCTACTACTTTAGAAATAAGTACCGGCAATAATTTGGTGTGTTTTATTCCAATCTTTTTTCAATATAACCAAACAGGATATGTGTACACATGCTTATATAAACACACATGCTCAAACTATACAGAGACACGTATATATGGTTTGGGGTTCCAATTTTTTGTACTTAATATTATGCCATGAGTATTTCCATGTAATTAAATTTTATTAAGAATAAAAAATTAAATTATATTGAAAATATCATTACTTGTTTAATTATGCTCCTCTTTTCTGGCTTTTAGGTTGTTTTGCATCTTTTCCTATTATAAATAATTGTGTAATAAAGTTTCTTGCATCTAAATTTCAGGCCACTTTTCTCTGATTATTTCCTTAGGATAGGTTTCTAGAAGTCAGGTACTGAGTCAAGCGGTATAGATGTTTTAAAAATTATTGATACTAATTGATAACACACTTTAATGAAAAGTTGTTTTGATGCATATTTTCAGAAAACAGTGTCCATCATCTCTCTTACTAATTATGAACATTGCAAGTAAAAATATTTACCAATTTAAACAAAATAAAATAGTATTTAAGCGATACCTTAATGAGATTTATGAAATTAGTGTGGCCAAATATTATTCATAATTTTCTTGGCTATTTGTAAGAGTTATTTTTTTTTTTTTACTTTGACTGCTTGTAATGTCAACTCATTTGTCTGTAAAGCATTTTAATTGTTCACTTATTAATTTGTAACAGCTCTTTAAATTAGGGATTGTAACTTTTTATTTGTCATATTAGATGATAATACTTTTTCTTATTTGCCTTTAAATTGTATTTATGATGTTTTTAGAAGTACTGAATTTTTTTTTTTCTATTGCTTGGATGTCTTTAATATCATTTGTTATCTGAGATCTAGGAATTATTCATACATATTTTTTTCTAGTTCTCTAAAGATTAAAAAAGTCTCCATAGCATAGCTGAATTTATTTTGATTTATGGTAGATGCTGAGGATCTAATTGTTTTTCTAAATTTTTAACTAATTATCTGAAATTTTATCAAAGAATATATTGATTTAGAAATGTAACTTTTATTATTTACCACATTTTAAAATATACATCATGGTCTGGTTCCAGTCTGTACAGTTTCTCTCATTATTGATTTTGGCACTAATACTACACAGTTTAGATCATGACTCAATAAGGTAAATTAACATTTTATTTGGCAAATTTTCCTTTGTTGATTTTTTAAAATTAAATCATAGCTGTGCACATTAATGCAATCATGGGGGACAATGTGCTGGTTTTATATACAATTTGAAATATTTTTATCAAACAAATTAACATAGCCTTCATGGTGTTTTCTTAGTTATTGTGTTACAACATTTGTGTTGTACATTTAGTAAATTTCACATGTACCTTTATAAGATGCACCATAGGTATAGTCCCACCAATTATTCCTTTTTTGATTTTTATCAAACGTGACTTGATTAATAGCAGTGACTTAAGTTTCTAGTTGGACTTGAGAATTCTTTTGCTATATTCCAATAGAAACAAAATTGAAAACTCAACTAATTCCTTATTTCTCTTCATTCCCCACTAAATCAAAGAAACCAACCACCCCACCAACCAAACAATCATAAAACAAACAAATAAAACTATACCCCTACCCCTTGAGGGAATTAAAAAAGCTACTCTTAATAATAATGATCACTATCCAAAGATAATTAGATTATCTCTATATATGATTTGAATCTGCATGATTTATTATAGCCAACATGAAATTGAGATAAATTTCACATGTTTAGTAATATGAGTTGTTTCTCTCAATATTTGGTGACTATAATGATATACCATATGATTAAATAGTCTTCTACATTATTACTATTGGCTCTATATTATTTCACTGCACCTCCTCCCCCACTATATCTATTAAGCTAATCTTTATTTTGGCAACAGAGTTTGTGTCTGCTTTTGTACCATAAAAAATGATTCTGTTATATCATGAATGTCTTAGAATGTGCATCTTCATATGAATCTCTTATTTTTTTTAAATGTTTCTTGTAATGAAATTCTAGGGCAAAGGATAAAACAATATTTGAGTGTTCTTAAAACCAGTTGCTAAATTGTCCTGTATTAGCAATTTTCATACTTTTGCTAGGAACGAATGAGAATGCTTCCTTAGAGATTTCGATTGGAATTGCACTAAACTTAAATCTGGGAGCATATGATGTATGATAGATTCTCTGTTCTCAAACTGCACATTTAGGAATGGTATGCACCTTCAGTCACATATAGTATGCCACAAAAGTTTAATTATATGAATCCTGCGCATTTTTTCATAGGTACAAACATATAAGCTTTTAAAAATGTGAATGCAGCACATTTTTTATTAGGATTATTTTTAGGTTTTAACATTTTTTGTTCTATTCTATGACTATTAGGAATGAGGCATTTCCATATTACATTTTCTTAATAATTATTATTTTTCAGAAGCTATTGATTTTTGCATATTCATTGTGCATCTGACTTCTTTACTGAACTTTTATAAATTAATTCTTATTCCTAACTTTAGCAACACTGAATATTATGACTAAAGAGTTTTTTTACTTTCTCAAGTCATACAGTTGGTCTAGTGGTGGTTTGTTGGACCCAATTTTCTATAACTCCAAGGGTCATGATTTTTATATCACATCTTATTTCTTGCCAAATATGTCAGTAGAAGTATAATTTCCCAAACAAAGGACATTGCAGCACTATGGGGCTCTGGACTAGTCAGAGTTTTGTTCAGCTTTCAGCACCAACTATGACACTGACACTGACGTTTTGGGGGGTATCTAGGATGAGTCCCTCATATGAGGAGTGATGGAAATCCAGAAAATGAAGTGCCTGGCGTTAGGGGCTGGAGTCACCACTATTATGTGGAAGTTAAAGGAACCCGATTTTGGAACAATATGTCAGAGGTCGTAACCCAGAGAAGGCTGTTCTCCAGGGGCATAGAGTGTTTTGGGGTTACCGACCTAATATCACCATAGAAGAGCTCAAGGGCCACATCTATGGTGCATATTTTTATCTATAATAATAATAAAATAATAATAATAATAAAAAAAAAAAAAAAAAAGAAGAGCTCAAGGGGAAGTGGGGTGTGCAGCTCTTGAATATGGTATAAAGAGGGTGGGAATGTGGTGGACAAAGAGACTTCTGAGGTTTCTTCTAGTCCTCTGATTGTATCTGCACCACGCTTTGAAATATCCTAATTCTGAGTTAGCCATTGGGCATGGTTTTCACTACTACTTATGGGATGAAGTAAAAAGTGAAAGTTTTCTACACCTCATTTTATGCGATCACTTCAGTGTCTCTCCCAACCTTACAACACATTCTAACGGATCTAAATGGAACGCAGCTTGGGCTCTACAATTCTGTCCCTTTGTCTATCCTTTCTTGTTTCTTCTAATGAATAGTGACAAAACCAAACCAAACCAAACCAAAACAAAACAAGGATAAACAACAAACACAAAACAAGACCCTGGATAATCAAGGGGTGATGGTAAACTTGGCCGGGTCTTCAGTGAAAAGAAATCTGTTCGTAGGCCAGACAATCATTAGTTTCCCCCATCAATGTGACTGTATTTGCTCATTCATTCATTCACATCCTAGGGACAGTTTTGTTTTTTGTTTTGTTTTGCTTGTGTGTGTGCTTCAGCTATGTTGAGCTCACTGTTGGGGGAACTGTGAAAGAGACGAAGATGTCTTTGCATTAAGAAGTCCTGGCTGGGGTGGCACCTGTAGCTCAGTGGGTCGGGTGCTGGCCCCATATACTGAGGGTGGCTGGTTCAGCCAAACTGCAACAACAACAACCAAATAGCTGGGCATTGTGGCAGGCGCCTGTAGTCTCAGCTACTTGGGGCGACAAAGTGATACTCTTTCTCTTTCTACACACACACACACACACACACACACACACACACACACACAGGAAGTCCTAGCTGAAGGGAAAAGACTGCAGTGGAGGGAGGTAAGAAAGGAATATCCTAGAATATTGGATGCCCTGAAAAATGACTTTTATTCTATTCTAACCCTCTTAAAACAATGAAAAATGCTTCTGAAATGGCACCGTATTCTCTTTTTGCCCACCTCTGCTCCTGGTGGACCTGAGAAGCTGGGAGGAGAATGTAGGGGTAGAGGACTGTTTGGGGTTAGAAAATGTGGTTAAGCTCAATAGCAATAAATAAATAAGTTGATTAAAAATGGGCAAAAAGATCTGAACTGGCATTTTCCAAAAGATGACATATAGATGTCCAATAGGTACATGAAAAATGCTCAACATACTAGTCATCAGAGAAGTGCAAATCAAAACCATCATGCCATATCATCTCATCCCAGTGTCGAAAAGACAGGTAATATCATGTGTTCTCACTTATAAGTAGGAGCTAATCAATGTGTGTAGGTGGACATAAAGAGACACTCAAGAATCCTACAGGTGGGAAGGTGGCAGGAAGTGACAGATGAGGTATTATTACTATTGCCTCTTGGGGACAAGGTACACTATTCAGGTGGTGGTTACGCTAAAAGCCCCGCGTCAGCACTAGGCAATGCAGCATGTCTATGTAACAAAACTGCCCTTGGAACACCTAAATCTATTTTTTAAAAAAAGACAGGCAATAACAAATGCTGGAAAGGATATTTAGAAAAGGGAACCTTCACACGCTGTTGGTGGGACCATAAATTAGTACAGCCACTATGGAGAACAGTATGGAGGTGACTCAGAAAACTAAAGATGGAACTTCAATATGATTCAGTAATTCTTTTACTGATCATACACCAAAAGAAGGAAAAGCAATATATCAAAGAGACATCTGTGCTTCCTTGTTTATTGCAGCACTATTCATCATAGCCAAAATACGGGGCAATGTAAGTGCCCATTCGCAGATGAATGAACAAGGAGACTGTGGTAGGTATACACAATGGAATATTATTCATTAATAACAAGAATGAAATCCAATCATTTGCACCAATATGGGTGAAACTGGAGGCCATTATGATAAGTGAAATAAACCACGCCAGGAAGAAAAAAATTGGATGTTACTGTTTATAGGCAGGGACTAAAAAAAGAAAAAAAAAGTGGACCTCATGAAAATGAAGATAAGATTGGCTATTACCAGTGTCTCGGAAGGCAGGGATGGGAAAAGGAAAGGAAGCACAAAAAAAGAATGTCAATGCATTTATTACCACTTAAAACCAATAAAGATGGTAAATTATATATCTGTAATTATCTCTTCAAAAAATTAAGAAAAAGAAAAGAAATGTGATTAAGCAAAGTAGGACCTCCATAAGTTCTTCTCTTGGCTGCACTTAAAACTCTTTCATAAGAGAGAACAACAGAAATCTGAGGAAGTTCTGAATAGGGATGGACATTTCAGTTTTGATGTTTAGAAGAACTTATTAGGATGTTGTGGTCAGAGAATCTGACAACCAGGAAAATGGGTTCAAGTTCCAACCTTTAACTAATCCTGTAACTTTTCTTGGCCTTAGGTTTTTCCACCTATAAAATAGGAATGGTAACATCTGCTTATATTTTATTTATTTATTTAGACAGAGTCTCACTCTGTCGCCCCAGGTGAGAGTGCCATGGCATCAGCCTAGCTTATAGTAACTTCAAACTCTTGGGCTGTAGTGATCCCTCTGCTTCAGCCTCCAGAGTGGCTGGGACTACAGGCATCCACCACAACACTCAGCTAATTTTTCTGTTTTTAGTAGAGATGGTGTTTCACTCTTACTCAGGTTAGTCTTGAACTCCTAAGCTCAAGCAATCCACCTGCCTTGGCCTCCCAGAGTCCTAGGATTACAGGCATGAGCCACTGTGCCTGGAGAACATCTGCTTTTGAAAATACCCCTAGCAAATATACTAGACTGTTTATCGCAGCTCAATTTATAGTTGCCACATTGTGGAAACAAGCTAAATGCCCACCATCCCAGAAATGGATTAACAAGCTGTGGTATATGTATACCATGAAATACTATTCAGCCATTACAAGAGATGGAAACTTTACATCTTTTGTATTAACCTGGATGAAGGTGGAACACATTCTTCTTAGTAAAGCATCACAAAAATGGAAAAGCAAGAATCCAATGTACTCAATTCTAATATGAAGGCAGTAGATGACCTAACACATGGTGGGGGCAGGGGAATGAGGGAGTAGGGACTGGGCAGGGGCGGATGAGGACGGGTAGTCACAGTGTATGGCACACTTCTTGGGGGCAGGACACAATTATAAGAGGGACTTCACCTAACAAATGCAATCAGTATAACCTAATTCTTTACACCCTCAGTGAATCCCAAACAATAAAAAAAATACTCATAGCATTATTTATACCAAAGAGATAATGGATGTGAAAGTTTTTACTTTTATTTATTTTCTATAGCCCAAGTCATCAAGCAAGACAGTTTTTATTTTTAGAAAGCCTAACTACTGTGAAAGAATAGTTGCTGTTATATTTGTTAGTAATCTCAGAATTCTTTTGCTTGAGATGCCCTTTCTATTCTAAATTTATTGACATAGGAAATTAGGAATAGCTGTTGTAGCTCATTTGACTATGTTATGTCATCCTACATCAATCACTGATGCAGTCACATATTCAAAACTTGATGCTTAGGTGAGAAGCCAGTTTTGATTTCCATTTAGACCATCCATAGATAACCTTGTTCTATGTCTTAAATGATGTGACTGTATCCCAGACAAATAAAAGCTGTTAAGTATAGGCCTCACTTAGACTACTTTGATGATGTTTTAGGTAAGTACACACGCAATAGGGTTCCAGGTGAGCAGACTTCTGACATTTTCATGAGGTATCTTCCCAACATATCACCACCGCCATGAAAATAAATGAAACTATTCTCATTTTATTTTAAAAGAGATTAGGTAATTTGTGATCGCAGATTAAGAAGTGGAAGTCCTGTTTGAACTTTCACCCTGAACTATGCTGCATTTATTTATCGTCTAGTTAGTCGTAGATGCCTATTCTCCAATTTGTTTTGTCACAGTCTTCTAAAGAAGCAGATTGTCCTTCTGATGACGCATTAGTGTTAGGAAAGTTCCCGGGGGCCTCGTCGGTAGAGGACTTAGCTGAGTACCATTATCATTCTATTGCACACTGGAAAAACCTTCTTCTATTATCAAAAAGCAATTTCCTTAATGAGCTATCAAAATTATTATGCCTCATCACCTCATCTCCTTTATGGGTGGGCTATTATGTTTGGCAAAGAAATGCAGCATAGCTGATTTGTTTGAAGAAACATTTCCCTCTCTGGAAGAAACATGTGATCTTGGTACAGCACCGTGGAAAGTTGTGTGGAAGCTTTCTTGTTTGAATATTCTGGCACAGGACGTCTTGGTTTAGAAGACTGCTACACCTTCATGGACCACCTTCTTGTGAGTGTCTTCGGATGCTCATGACAAATTAGGAGTTTTTCATGTAACTACGTTTTAACCCCGAGGGATATTGGTGAACAACAGTGCATTATGAGTTTGGCTAGCCATTACTTTAAGAAACCCTTAGAACTCTAAATAATACATAATTCAAACATATTAAGGTAGACTTTGGTCAAGTTCCAGGCTGTTTACTCTTCTTTTCACTCTCACTTGTGCAGGTAGAATGAAAAGAGAAAAACATAGCTGGTTGGACTGGAAGACAGCTGCAGGGCCAGGTTCCTGCACATGTGACCCATGAAGTCATTCAGGGCATCATGCTCAGAAGGGCCCGGCACCTAGCTCTGATGTTACCATCTTGGAATTTGGAATACTTTTTGAATAAGGGCCACCACCATTTCCTTGTGTATGGGGCACCACAGGTTAGAGAGCAGATCCTGCTTCTGGGTCATTAACTTCTCATCAACTGTTAGTGACAAAAAGGGGAGATGGAGGCCCAGTGACAAGGAACACCTGCTAAAGAGATAACCAGAATCTGTCTGACATCACGTTATTGTTTTAATATTGGTCTTTGTATTGCAGAAATTTCTGTTTTTTATAAAAAACTTCCTGCCTCTTAAATTCCTATAATTACAAGTCAAGAAAAAATTCTTTGGGTGTGGAGAGAAATAGAGAGTAGATCTGGAAAAATGTGAGAGCTCTTTCTTTTTCTTTTTTCTTTTCTTTTTTTTTTTTTTTTTTGTGTCATGAGCTGCTTTGGCGGGCAAATCTGGCCCTGTTGCTCAAATTCCAGTGTCAGGACTTTACATGGCTCCTTTCCAAAGGGAGAGAATACTGGGCAGGTGCTTGTACTTGGGATTATTATTGTTGTCTAGTTCACCTCATGTTTATGCTCAAATGTCACCCTCTTTGTGAAGCACATCCTGGCCACCCCATCTCCTCTCTGGACACTCCAATTCCCCTTACATTACTTCTTTTCATTTAAATGCACAAGGCTTGGCACATAGCGGTGCCCAATAAACACGAATGGAATAAAGGCTTGAGAAAGTGAGTTGATGATGCACATTCCTACAGTTAAAGGAATTCTCTAGAAGAATCTGAGTTCACCACTCAGACAAGTATAGATTTTGTTAGTTTAAGGTCTAGTTTTCCAGTCTGAGCATTCCTATGTTAGTAATAGTATTTTCCAATAAGCCTGTAGGCATGAAGATAAGAAAATGTATTCCTTGTGGAGAAGGATGTCAAGAGTATACGGAGTGTTATTGGTCCTAAGGGGTCCTTTTTGTTTCTGAGGGGAATCCACTGGGGCCTTTGTCTGTTCATCAGTGTGGGACACGTTCCCTTCCAGAGAGGAACTCAGGAGGGGTGACTCCGTCAGGGATCCATCTGGTCCTTCATTTCGCTCTTCAGAATGCTGTCAGTTCCAGTAATGTTCAAAGTGAATATTCAATTATTCGTCTATTTCACTTAGTTCTTCTTTTCTATAACAATCAGCTACTTGTTAAAGTATGCATGAACTGGAAAAGACCCTCAAGAGACTTTTAACAGATGAAACCTAATATTTAATCAATTTGAAGTAGATTTGTTTTTGAACCCTAGTTGAAAAAGGAACTCTTTGGCTGAAATGGACTTTAACCATTAACTTAGGGAAGAATTGGTACATGGAGGAAGTAATAAAGAGGAGCATGAAAATATAGTTCATAATTTTGCCTTTTTTCTCTTTACATTTTTGGGAAGACTTCTGCTTAATTTCAATTTCAATTTACTGAAATGTGAAATGAATGGCACAATAACTTAGTTTTCACTTTGAAAGCCTAAGTGCCAGATTCCAACTACTTAGCTTGTTTATAATCTTATTATTATTATTATTTTTTTTTTGAGGAAAAGAAGATTTCCCTTGGTTCTGTCAAGTTATAGGCATAAACATTAGTTTTTCAATTCTTCACAGTGGAAATAATGACTTTTAACCACCTAGAACAAGGTAGAATAAATACAACAGTGAAGATTATTTCATTTCACAGTCAGGAATTAGAGAAACAATTTTTAATATAAAAATAAAATAGCTCTTAAGGTGTAAAAGGTTTTTTTCTTCCAAAGTGAAGTCACGGAGCTACTGTCTGAGCACATCAGGCAATTGCCTTCAATTTTGTTCTTGTAGTCTAAAAAAAGTTACTTTAGTGTGGAAAAATAGGAGGGAAAATTTGAAATCAGACGATACTCTCTGGATTTTGGTCTAGGTCAGAGATTCTGAATATTTTAACTACTGTCAAAAATGAGGCAATATTCGCAAACTCTCTGGATACTGTGTGTTTTCATTTTCCCAGGGAGTAGGAGAACAGCTGAGGTGGCTTCCTGGGGAAGGCAAGGCTGGAGAAAGCTGGCATTTTCCAGGGCGTCCGAGAGGGGGGACGCTGGATGTGTTGTTTCCATGGACACGGTACTGCTCCATTTTTCCTCTAGGTGGTGACAAGTGTGATCGGATTTTGCCTGGTGAGGTGTAGGCTAGTTTATGGGCAATTTGTTCCCATAAACTTCTTCTGATTTTTTCCCCCCCATAACCTTTATACAAGTATATTATTTCCAAGCTAGAATTACTTTGTGGTTTGCTTAATTCTTTCTAAAGGGATAAGTTTAGGCTAATGGAATAATCCAGAAAGTTTTTTTTTTTTTAATTATCAAAAAAGTATACATCTGTATATTCGAAAACCTATGTATTCTCTTGACTGCTTTTAGGGAATTATGACTATTGCTCTATCTCTATTTGCATTTGGAACCCTAGGTGAAAATTCCCAGTCTTCCTGAATACAGAATACAGCCATATCTTTAAGAGTACGGACTGTTTCAGTGAGAGTTATCAGGTGCAATGGAGGTAATAAGGGTTTAAGTAAGGGTGTTCTCCAATTTAAAAAGAAAAACGTGGAACTAGGTTCTACTTGGGTATTTCAATTAGTTAGGAGCTAGAAGCATTTCAGAAAGCCGAGCTTGTGACCACACGACTCACACAGTCTAATAAAGGAACCTTTAGACAACAGCTGTAATATGAAAGGCCTGTGCCAAAAACAACACAGCAGAGCCGAGTTCCTGTCCCTTAAAGCAGGACAGCTGAATGGTAGCTGAGTCGAACAGAAAAGAACAAAACAAACAAATAATAATCCAGACCAAGGTTTTTTGAAGAAAAGAAAATGAAATCATTAGAAGTTAGACTTTCAAAAACGAAATATCTTATGGAAAAATGCCCACTTTATCAATAGACTTCTGGTTCCTTACCATTGGCTGAGAAAATATTTCAACTGATTAAATCCTTTCTGGGTGAAACTGGGATATTGTATCCATTTAGTAAAAATCCTAAATTGAGATTCCCATTATTAGTTGTGTTATAACAGAAGGGCAAAGGAAAATATTCCTGATTTAGCATAAGTTTTTAAAACATACTCATTTCTTTCTGGCAGCTAATTTCAGTGACAGAAAATGCTGAGACATTGGGATGTTGATTTCCAGAGATTATTTTTTCTTAAAACAGTTCTATCAAAAGTTGTGGCTATGATAAATGATTTTGCCACATTATTTCTATGTTATTGCCAAATGCAGGGCATTATAACATTTTTTTTTTTTTTTAGTCAGATGATTTAAGAAAAGTAATTCATTTCTTCTTAGACTCCCAGAACAAACATAAAAAATTCACTATCCCCGTATTAAGGAAATATTTTCCAAATCTATTGCATACACTGCATTCTTTTTCTCGGGATCTAATTCAGTTTGTGACTCTGCTGGAAGCTGATATTTTAGGATTAATCTGATACGTGCTTTTACCTACTTTTCTCTTGTTTAATGCTTAGATTACGGATAACACATTCATTTTCATTCTGTTAGGCTTCTACCACGCTACAAATAAGAGCTTCAGGTCATTTGTTTTATTTTTTATTTTTCTCTCCCCCTTTAAAAAAAATGTTAACTTTTTGATACATCTGTTTAGAAAGTTTTCAAGTTGTGGATCTGTTTTTTAATCAAATGTTGTTTAAACAGAAATTTCAAGGAAAACTGCATTTTTAAGGTACACAGTAGGTAAATGATAGTTAACCAAAGTGCCTTAAAGCTTTCGATTGCAGTTTAACATGTAGGTGCAGTCTTTTAAAAAATCAAGAACGTTGCCCTGCACTAAGATTCTGAAGCCAGGCGTTTCAGAGGGGTCACAAGGGTTAAGAGAGAAGGAGAGACGCAGTCCTTCTGTCAGTGAAAGCTGACAGTTCTGTTTTCCCACTTACAGGAGCTTAGGGACTGGGGCAGCTAGCAATAGTCCTGCCGTACCTCTAAGCAACCACCTTAATGAGTTATAACTGCTGCAGACTTACCGTGATGGCCTGGAGTCTTCCCTTTACCAGCTCAGCTTCTTCCATTCTAGAAGTCAAGGACAGGCAGACAGCGAAGCAAATCCAAAGCTACCATAAATCAAAGAGCCTCCGTGGAGAGAGGAGTGGGGGTGACAGAAGAGAAACGGAGAAACCCGCTCTTTGCACTAGTGGAGAAACGGAGAATTTCCGCCTTGTCAGGAGCGTCTCTGAGCAGATGCACTGATCGGGCCAGACAGACACATGTAATGAGGGTGCGCTGGGGAAGCAGACGCTGAGGCTGCTGGCACGAGTTGACTGACAAGTTTGAACGGCAGCGGCACAAGCCCTTTTCCTTCAGGAGCTGCCAGCTCTTTGTTATAATGTGCACAGTTAGCAAGGCACGTTTTCTTATTAACTGTTCCTTACCCAATTCATTATTTTCCTGGAGTTGCTCAGAAAGCCAACATGCTGAGTGTTTAATCAGCCTCTGCTCCAGCCACACACAGCCATCCCTGGATGTGTGTGTGTGTGTGTGTGTGTGTGTGTGTGTGTGTGTGTGTATGTACAAAGCCTGTTGACCTGTTCTGTAGCTCCCAGAGCTGTGGAGAGGCACAGCCTCACCTTGACTGGGGGCAGAAGTGCCAGGTCACTTGTTTGCCTTTCTTCCTGGGACTGGTTTTAGAAATAACAGAAAATTCTATGGTTACTTTAAACTTCACAGAGTGGCGAATTTAAATAAGCTGTTCTCCCTGCTCCCCTTACCCCCCCCCCCCCCAAGCAATTTGTTGCAGACTTCAGAATCTTTAGGTCATGAAAAAATCAAAGGTGTTAATGTGACTATATTAGGAAGTTGACCCACCAGGAGTGTTCAGTGTGGCTTAGACATCAAGTGCCACCCTCTGTTACTCTTGACTTGGGTTTCTGTGGAATGCAGTTCTCTCTTGGACCTTGTTCAGAAATGACACTCTCGGCTTTCAGGAAGGTGCCCATTTTGACCTCACCAGTTACGCAAGAGAAAGGAGTGAGCCTTTGAAAGTGTGATGAGATATTCTGTAACTGCTTGCGGCCTGACACTGCCTGGATGTTCCTTTGCCCTTTAGAAAGAGGCAGTCAAGCCCAGTGAAACTCAGCTCAAAGCTGAGGCTGGGAAGCTGTGCAATTGACTTTGTCTGTTTTCTTTTCCTTACCAGTTCTTTAATTAAATTTTGATAGAGTAAACTCTAATTACCATCTACCTTATTATTATGTGTTTGTCTGTTATCAGACACATTCATATTAACATTCAGCTGAACAGGTTAAAAAGACATCCCAAGCATTGACTATATAGTTTAATTTCCTTTGCATTTTTGACTTGTGTAATAATAATAGCTAATATTTGTTGAGTATGAGAATGGCAAACGTGTAATATGCTATTTATCTTACAAGGTGCCGCCTGAGAGACAGGTGTTATTATCCCTATCTTAAGAATGATGAAATAGGGTCAGAGACATAATTTGCCACATGTCTGAAGAGCAGCAAAGCCAGGACTGGAACCTTGGCCGTGTGACTTTATAATAGACATTCCTCAAGGCCAGTCCAAGGACACAGGGTAGCGGGAGGCATAAGCTGAAGGTCTAATCAGTTTTTATGAGGGATAGTTGGACCCCAACCTCCCCTTCCTCCATTTAGCTCCCAGAACATTACAGCTGGGTGTAAACTCCCAGGCAGAACCCTGTGGGACCTTCTCTGTGCAAATTTATTAGTAATAGTGAGACAAGATTTCCCCATATTGTCGTTTGGAGCTCCCCACCCCTAGAGCCCACATCCTGAGCCAGTCATACCGTGGTGAAACCTACCAGTTTCAAGAGTCTGAAATAATACTTGAGAGTAATTTGTCCTTGCTCATATATCCCGAGAAGAGATGTGTAGGGAGACTAGAGAATAGGTGAATTGATTAGGTGTGGGCCAACTTTGGTTACCATTGGACGGATATTTAAGCTTTAAAAAAAAAAAATCAAATCTTCAAACATTTTGATTTTCTTAATTTGCAGATCCTGGCTGAATGTGAAGACAAGAAAGCAGTAGTGATAAATATCTCAGTAAAAATTGCTTATTTGCTGCCCAGAACAGATGGGCAGACATCTAATTATTAGTCTGGATGTTTTCTAAACCAATTTACTTCTCAAATCCCTTTTCTGCTATAGGAAAACCCAAGGGTTTTCTGGTGTGGGGGAGGACTAGAGAATTTGGGAGGGAGCAGAGTGACAACTGGTTGATACCATCATGTGCTCATTTATTTATGTAGTTGATAGTACTAATAATTACTAACTTTTTTTTTGAGATAGTCTTTCTCTGTGGGTTGGGCTAGACAGTGATATCATCATAGCTCACTGCAACCTTAAATTCCTGGGCTCAGGCAATCCTCCTGCCTCAGCCTCCTGAGTAGCTGGGACTATAGGCGTGTGCCACAACACCCAGTTATATTTTTTTATTTTTGGTAGAGACAAGGTCTCACTCTTGCTAGACTGGTCTCAAACTACTAACCTCAAGCAATCCTCCTGCCTCAGCCTCCCAGAGTGCTAGGATTATAGGCATGAGCCATCACGTCCAGCCAGTTGCTACCACTTTAAATGCATTGATACCATTATGTGTTCACTCATTTGTGTACTTAATAATACCAATAATTGCTAATATTTTAAAGCATTTGTTATTCATTCATTCTGCACATATTACTTGAGCACCTGTGATGTATCAGGCACTGTGACAGGTGTTTGGGATACATGGATGAGCAAAATTCCTGCTTTCCTGGTATATAATAAAAGATAAATGTAATAAGTAAACAAAATGTAGTAGATGAGGCCCTGTGAGAAACAAATGCCAAGATAGATTAAATGTGCAGGATTTTATTAAGAGAAATGACTGTCTAAGAGAAAATGAAGAGATAGGCAGAAAAGGCTGGAGCTGGGAAAGTCTGGGAGGCCTGAGTGGAATCCTAGAGTCAGGACTTTCTGATGGCCTTGCTGGTCCCCCTCAGATTGCAGATTAGGCTGTTTTCACTTAGATTTCCCTCTATTCTCTTTCAATGGGGTTTCCCAGACTGTCCCAGTTGCAGCCTTTTCTGCCTATCTCCCCATTTTCTCCCTTATACAGTCATTTTGCTTAATAAAATCCTGCACATTTAATCCATCTGGGTATTGTTGCTTAGAGAAACCTAGAATGATGTAATAACCTCCTCAAATTTTATTTACTTATTATATTTAGCTTTTATTGTCTACCAGAATATAGGTTTCAGGAGATTAGGAATTTTGTTCTCCATGAATCCCAAATACCTGGCATGGTGCCTGGCACATCAAAGATGCTCAATATGTACTTAATGAATGAATAACAAATGCTTTAAAATATTAGCAATTATTGGTGTTATTAAACACACAAACGAGTGAACACATGATGGTATCAATCAGCTGTCAGCTACCGGGGTGGTCCAGTGTGTCTTGGGAATGAGCCTACTTAAGCATTCCTCCCAGGCTCAGTCATTGGCTGGGAGTAGCCCCTAGGAAGTATAGCCTTTGATGCCAACATGTGGATGGACTTCAGAGTGCAACAGCTGGGACTGTTTGTCAATAATGCTCCTATAGTTCAATGACTGAGAGGCACTTTCTCATGACAGCCACAGTGCTAAATGCTATGGAGAGAAAATAGAGCAGAGAGAATAGAGATTGTTAAGACATAGAAGGTTGCAATTAAGGTGGCCAGTGAGACTTAGGCATGAGGATACTGAGGGGAAAAGCAGTATTGGGACAAGTCTGTGCAAAGGCCCCACAATGGGCTATACCCAGCATGTTTTAGGAACAAGGCTAGTGTGGTTACAAGGGGATACTGAGAAAAGAGTAACAGGGGATGTGGTTAGAAACACAACAGGTTCCAATCCATGCAGGGTCTGCCAAGCCATTATATGAACTTTAGATTTTACTCTGTGCAGGGTGAGAAATCATGGAGATGTTTTCAGCAGAGAAATGCTTTGCAAGAATCGAAGCAGATGTAATAGGTAGGATGCTATTACACTAATCCAGGTAAGAAATGATGGTGGTGTGGGCCTAGGCGGTAACCACGAGGATGGTGGGAATTTGTTGAATCATGGATATCTTCTAATCCTGCTAGTAGATTAGATATGGGGTTTGGGAGGGTTTGATATGGGGAAGAGACCATTCATAATAATTCTGAGACTCTCGGTCTGAGCAAATAGAAGTTGCCATAAGTTGAAGCACGAGAGTTCCTTGTATTTGAGGGACAGAGATAGACACCAAGAGTTCAGTTTTAGACAAGTCAATTAATTCTATACACATGGAGATGTTGAGCAAGCAATCGGATACATGTATATGAGTTTGGAGTTTAGGAAACAAGTCTCAGATGGGTTTACAATGTTTTTTATATCTCTAGAAGTAAGCAGGATCATAAAGTATCTAGAATCATATTTGTAGAGTCCTGGGAACTCTAGAAATGTAGAAAAGTCCCCAACAGCATACTTCAGTGAGCTACTGTTCATTAAATGTTAACTATATATTCATAAACCAATTCCGTCTTTATAAAAAATACATAATAGAGCTCTATTGGCTCTCAATTGTCCAGTTTTATTAAATATTTTGTTGTTTGCCAGCCAGTGTAAATGAAGATGGCAAGAATTAAAAGTTATAATTACTTATCTGACATTGTATTAGAAATTAAGGGATATAAGAGATTCTGAGTCATTGACACTTTTTACAATGAACTTATTGTCTGGATGGAGAGATAAGACATTCTCAAAAGAAGACAAAAGTGTAGTCAACCAACTGTTCTTATATTTTGTCCTTATATATTATATAAAACAAAGCTGAGGGTGAAAATCTAGGTATTTAAGGGAAGAGTCATATTTTGATGTATTTTCATTGTTAGAAGTAATGATTTAATAAGTTTAAAGTTAATATTTAACTGTTTATTATAAATAGGCTAGAAATCGAATTAAGAAAATGATTGCATATGATGGACAAAGGGAATAGAGATAGTCTGGAAGTGGATCAGAGAAAAACAGATACACATTCAGACTATAAGACCTATGCTAAGAAATTAATGGGGAGAGGGAGAGGAGGGAAGGGGAAGGATGGGCGGAGGGAAGGTGATAGGTGGGATTACACCTGCGGTGCATCTTACAAGGGTACATGTGAAACTTAGTA